>JBBPTX010000196.1:0-49656 GCA_038094595.1 Pulveroboletus aff. annulatus
ATACGTATCTAGATCGATACACAACATGTATCTACACATAGAATAGTATATAAAGCGAGGCTGGACGGAGCTCAGTCTTCAGTCTAGTTCTCTTGTCCACTGCCTACAAAGCACCCCTCATAAGATAATCTCTCTGCTCGACGTTTAGATAGTGATTGCCTGCAAGAAATTGTAGTCGCAACACTAACAGTGTTACGCACCTTCGCAACCAGCTTACCAGCATTTCCATTGCGATCTGTGCGACAGATCGACAGGGTCCTGTTACGCGTGGCCCTTGGGTATGGTCGCGCGTAGACCTACGAAGCCTAGGACGAGGGGGTCGAGGGATGACGGTTGAGAATATCCGTCCAAGGGGGTCGGCCGTGGGGTTGCCGATCGGTGTCTACAAAGCGTCGTACTGAGTAGTCGAGGTAACCTGTGCCACACAGGCGACAGGGTCAAAGGTTCGAGGTAAGACACACACGGAAACGCGAAGAGCGTCGGTATGTGAAGCGTTCACTCAAGTGTAGAACGAAGACACGTAGGATTGCTAGAGCTAACTAGGCGATAGCCGTAGGTAGAACTAGGTTAAGGAAAAGAAGTGATACGCCCTGTTGAAGGGTTTATATAACAAAGAAAAAGGTGTGACGGTAACGCGTCACATAGTTAAGGGCCGGCGTGGGAAACGGCGTGAGAAGAGCAGAAGCCAATAGCGAAACCACGCATGAGAAAGAAACATAAGGGCTGGCGCATTCAGCGTGCGAAGATCAGAAGGCGAACGAGTACCTGCGCGGTGGAGGATGAACACGCTTACGAGATAAGTGGAATGTCGTAGAACGACATGGAAGGTAACGGGGTAAGCGTGAGAAAAGAGACGAGTGTCAGTTCGTAATACTAAGTAAAGAAAAAGAGTAGACCCTGCAGCGAATCGTAACAGGTCCTAGCTCCACCACAGGTCTGGCAATCAATGGTAAGGCCATGGGCCGATATCTTGACACCAGCAGCGGAGAGAGCCCGCTGCTCATCGAGCCCCAATTGTGACATGATGACCCCAAAGACAGGTAGAAAGGTAAAATGGGTTGTGGCGGGCAGCGGGTAGGATGCGACGTGCAGAAGGCGGGTGGGAAGAGGCAGCGGGCAAGGGCAGGCAGGACTTTGATAAACCGGGTGGGCAAATCTAAGATCTATGAGATATGGACTTAGAGCTCTGCCTGAACGCCTGCCGAGCTGCCACCTGGCCCCAGAATTTTTCCCAGACTGCCAGACAGACAGACTACCAGAAAGGCCATTTCCTGAACATTCTCGATTTCCCTTGGTAATTATTCTCAATTTTAAGCTCCGTTAGCGATGCTGTTATCTCCGACACAACGTTGTTCACTGCAGGCGAAATCGACGCCCAAAACAGACCCCATACCGGGGATGTCAAAGTACAAAGCGGTTTTGGGCCAGCCAAATCCATTCACAAATCCGTGCTCAAAACAGCTCCAAAACGGGGCCGTTTTCTACTTTGAACTCCCCTAATTACGACCTGTCTTAATCATTGGTACTAGTGGTCAGCCTTCTGAGTCGCGCAGGCTGGCAGTCACGCCGGTAGTAGAGCTACAGGGGCAAAACGTTAACCTCGTACACATTCAAGTTCACGAGATGCTCTTATCTCCTCAGTTGGCGCCGCATGGCAACCCACCGCCAGACAGCATGATGCCATGTCCGAGTTAAAGTTAACCATGATTCCAAGTCAAATTTCAATAAGGAACTTACTCAGGCTCGGAGTGGCCGCACCGTCAACACCATCGCAAACTCACAATAGTTTGAAACCTTCCTCACTGGCAGCCCAGGTGGTGCCAACAGAGGCCGTGGGTTCTGGTTCGTACAGGCTCGTATTGTATACTTGTCGCCTTTCAAGTTCGAGATTAGCTCTCAATGAATAATTTGGCGTGTTCATGGTAAGTTTAAAGCTTCTCGTGCTGGCAACCTGACTTTATGGTGACTGCGACCCGTGTGGGTTTTGTTCCTCTTCGAGCATCATTTGACGAGCTATAGCATAATCGTCGAGTCCGAACAATTCCCGTTGTCATCCTTTCCATCATGACTGCTCCTATCGACTATGGCGATCTTGAATTTACCAGGCCGGCGGACCACATCAAGGCGGTCAATGTTCCAGATATTCCACAGGAAATCTTCACTGGAATGGTGACTTATGAAGATGCCGCTCGGGGTATGTACTAATCATCCATTTCCGTGTAGTGTACCATCGATCGTGATTGATAAACTTCGCAATCACTAGGCTTCGATCTACATGGTTTTGAACGCAATGTGGCAACTGCTACAGGGGAAGCAGAAGGTGGCATCTTCCTATCCCATCGCCCGGAAGACGCCCAGGTATCCCAGGTTTATAGAATCTCAACCGACGCGAGCAAGACCAATCTGGAACGTCTCACGTATTTCAACATCGGGACCGGTCGGACGATATCCACTTTCAGATCCATCGCTGGCGATGACTGGCGTGGCGCGTATAGGCCGGGAGGTGCGATCATGCGCATGGATCTCAATGGGAACGAACACTATCAGCTTTGGTGCGTGTGGAAGGGCGGTACGCACAGTTGTGATCCATTCCAACGCCGATTGTAGGCGTTACTGGGAGGACGCACTTTGCGAGCAGATCTTTCCAAAGATCGATGGAGAATTGGATAACACCCCTGGCAAAGGTCGTATCGAGAGGTTGACTCATGACGATTACAGGTATGGGAGTGTCACAATCTCCCCATCCAACAAGTCAGTTACGTCTTGTATTGGGTTAAACCGCTCTCATGCTCGGACTCGGGCTTAGATTGATGGCATTTGTTTCAAACAAGGAAAACAACACTGACACCCTCGCGTATTTGACTCGCTTGGTAGGCTCTAATACGGGGGCTACAAACGACTCGGCTCCCTTTACCCTACCCTCCAAGCTAGTCACTCCTCTTCTTCGAGACGGAAAGACAGAGCGATGGTCTACTCTGTCCATCTCCCTCGACGACGAATACTTGCTTCTCGCGCGCACCTACGGAAATGCTTATATACCCATGTTTGTGGTCGACATTTCGGGTCCAGAACCAGGCAAGGTTGAACGCATTATTCTCCCGGGAGCAACAGAAGACGAACAAAACACGACTGTAGAAGGATCCTTCTCCCTTGATCCAGCCAATCCTCATCTCGTGTTCATCATCACGAATGCATACGGTGATTTTGATTCGGTGGTATCGTACGATCTAGACCAACGGACGATCACGCACATCACTACCCCCAACCTCGGGCTCTCAATCCCTGTCCTAAAACCCATCGCATGGGAGGTGGGACATCTCGGAATCACTGAAGTATGCATCTATTTCACTGCAAACGTGGAAGGTTGGAGCACACTGTACGTTCTACCTCTTGGTGGTCAGAACAAAAACACGGTGGTTGAAGTCAAACTTGAATGGGAAGGAGGGTGGATCGCGTATTCTCATAATGGGCGAAACGGGCATCCATATGAACTCGCGTTCCGCCTGGCCTCCTATCGATCTCGTGGGTTCGTCAGGAGGGCAGTTTTGGATCTTGGGACGATTAAGCATACTCACAGCGGGGATGCATATATCAATGTCAAGTTGACCCCATATGTCCAGGCGGCGGCACCCGAGGTAGCCAACCCTGTCGCGCCAAAGCTGATCAGGTTTAGAAGCTTTGATGGGCTTGAAGTTCCAGCCTTCTATTATCACCCAAATGACGGAAAGAACAAGGTGCCTGTTGTTATCGGTATCCATGGTGGCCCTGAGTCGCAAGCTACGGTACAGTATAGAACGTGAGTGTACATCCACATCCCATGGCATGTGTCCTTCTGACGAGCGATAGCGCAACTCATGGTTATCTCCTGAATGAGCTAGGAATTGCTTTGATCTACCCAAATGTGAGAGGTAGTTCTGGTTATGGCAGGAAGTACATGTCGCTGGACGACGTCGAGAAGCGCGAGGACTCAGTCAAGTGAGTGTCCGAGCCAGACTTTCCTCGTTTGTTTACGAGGGGGGATAGCAGAGACATTGGAGAGTTGATTGAATACATCGGATCTGGATTGTCCGAGGAACTGGACTCGTCGCGCATCGCAGTCACAGGTGGTTCATGTAAGCACTTTATCTTCCTTCCCCTTTGCAATGATCATCCCTTGCTCAGATGGTGGATACATGGTCTTCGTAAGTCTGCTCAATCTACCAGAAGTGATGCCGCACCTGTTCCACTGTCTAACTAAGCCTTCTCTCCAAGGCATCCCTCACGCACTACTCCCAAAAACTCAAGTGCGGTGCTGCCAACTTTGGCATCGCAAATTTCGTGACGTTCCTCGAGAACACGGCCCCCGTACGCCGTGCGCTAAGGCGCCTCGAGTACGGGGACGAGTCGGACCCCGTCGTACGCGCTTTCTTAGAGCGCATTTCACCTCTGAACAATGCCGAGAAAATCAGCGTCCCCCTGTTCATCACGCATGGTGAAACAGACACGCGGGTGACGGTGCACGAAGCTGTGCAAATGTTTCGAATCGTGCGACGCAAACTCGAGGGACGGGCACAGCTAATGATCTGTGAGGG
The DNA here is from genome assembly GCA_038094595.1 of Pulveroboletus aff. annulatus. NCBI lineage: Eukaryota > Fungi > Basidiomycota > Agaricomycetes > Boletales > Boletaceae > Pulveroboletus > Pulveroboletus aff. annulatus. Next base: position 4,572 of record JBBPTX010000196.1, read on the forward strand.
GGAAGGGCACGGTAAGCTCGATGCACGTTTGTCGTGTTCCTTGCGGGTAGCTCATATGCGGGTCTGAATGTGTAGGATATAAGCAGAAGAGCGTGATAGAATATGTGAATGCCGCTACGGTCGACTATTTAAAGCGGTTCTTGTTTTCATAGTCTTGACAATAAGAACCTAGTTTATGGAAAACAGGAAAGCACACCCGGTCCCAATGAGAGCATCCAACGCTCCAGGCGGTTAGTACAAATCACGCACAAGACATGATGCAAAAGGACGCTTGCGTACTTGATGTTTCTGTGTTCTGAATACCAACGCAAGTTATCTCTGAGAGATTTATCAAGGGTACCTCGCACTTCTGTCGAGCAACTGAGTTCGTCATAGCGCAAGAGAGCTTGGCTGACAAATCACGAGCTCCCTCCGCAATCTCCGGCGAAGTAAGGAATCTCAGCGGTGAAGGTTGCTGGCGTGAACGAGCGCTCCTCGAAGCTATCGCATTCCCCATGTTGTCGCCGCTCCTGTGCTCTTACGGTATCAACTACCAGAACTGTTCCGACGGCATGAATCATCCATCGCACGACTGACTAGGATAGGAAGAGAGGTGGGCCAGACGGGGAAGGAATACGCAGTCCTCGCTTCGGATTTGTGATGCTTCCTTGCGTTGGGGTCACCTCAAGTATACACGCTGTCCCCATCGCAGTCGCGTTCTGCACGTATGAAGGAGGCGTGTTCACCATTCATTGATTCGAGCCACCGATCTTGGCAGTCCAAGTGTATTCCACATCACTTGTACAGGTTGGCACTGGTCGTGTTCGCATCGAGGACACCACGACGTGCTCCAGTGGTCATGTTTTCGATGAGGGCATAAGAATCGAAAAATTCTCGTTGGCCGGACACGAGTGGACAGGCAACCAGTGCCACGATCGAAACAAAAGGAGTTTCATGACTGCGGCCCTCGAAACCATTTCAAAGTATAGCGCATCTTCTAAAGGGAACCTTGCGAATACATTTTGATGATCGCCAGCGGGAGACAGACTAGCCAATAGCCACGGACTGTTCACATGTTGGGAGTGATCGTCGCGAGATGATTATGGGATCTTGCAGTAACATGCTAGCACTAGGATTCATAATGCGGAGGTAACACTCACCGACGGACGTGGAAATGTTCTCGACAATTACGCTTACAAGTCAGACCCAATATGACCCACATCGGCGTATTTACCCAATTAATGCGGATGAGTCGGGTTAGGCAATGATATGAGAGGAGAAAAAATCGATCACCTAGAAAATAAAAACTCATTCCAACTAGATGAAATAAAACTGTGAGCTCAGATAGCAGTGTCCGACATGATGCCGAGACGTTGCATGGTGCCAACCATAAGAGGGTGATGCTGTTCATAACCCGCTCCTAAACACCCATAATCGAGTACGAGGGTGCTCGTGAGCAGTTAGAATCACGCCTACCCGGGCAGTACTACGTCAAGTTGAGACAGGGACACAATGACCTGATTTCCAAGCGATGAGTGACTGGGGCATGAATATTCTGCACGGCAAGGACCCTGACGCACCTGGAAACAATGTACTCGTCACGGTAAGGACAACGTTGGTGCGCTACTACAGAACAATTTGAATGAATCACAATCATCTCAACTTGGCCGTCCAAGTCATTTGTTCCCACGGTCGGTGCCAAGTGGGTCAGTGACGAATTGGTCCCTTCATCCACGCTACACAAGCATGTCGCATCTCAGCGACCCAAGAGACTCTTCACGGGAGACGAGGCTGACACTTCCAAAATCATGGAAAGCAGAGTCTGTTGGTGAGCTACTTGGTTTCGATCGTCTTTGAGGGTCAGCGATTTAATTGGACATAGACACGATGGGTTCCATGGGCATGTTCTTTGCTGGAATGGTGATGGTAACAAGGAATAGGTATGTTGAGAACATCGGGCAGCTTTGCCTACCCCTCAATGCATCATCGTGTCTCAAATAACCGGTCAATTGAACTTGTAGATATCTCGCATGGCCGGTTCTCATTCTTGCCATTAACGGTGTCATGAACCAGCACCCGCTGCGCGCCAAGGAGGGTGGGAGTACGCCCTGGGCTACGCTCATGTGAGTACCTGGCATAACGACTCCACTCCGAGTCACGGATCACCTTGAACACTGCTACCTTTTGGCTTTTTGTCCCGTTGCTTTGCTAACCCAAGGCGCACGCTGCACACGCTAATTCATTGCATGACGTCTCAGCCGCACGGGCGGTTATTGTTTTCTATGACGCGGAGCCGCGTTTCGGGGTGGACGTCATCGGGTGCCCGACGCATGTTTGGATCCTTCCTGTGCGGATCTTGGCCCTCTGTGGTTTGGTGGCACAGGTTTCGCCATCTGCGCCCAGCGTGTTTCTTGTTTCCGTCCACCGACGGGTTGTGCGACGGTGTCTGTTTCCCCCACATGACGCTGACCACGCTGTTCCCGCAGGATGGCGCTCTTCGCCCTCGTCATCTCGCATGCGCCCATGTTTGTGTTGACCGATCCGACCACAGGAGCAATACGCTTTTCATAGCAGCCTCGTGTCGTAGCGTATATATACCCTTGAGTTGACTGGCAAAGACATTCCACCCTTGATATTGGTCACGTGCACATTGGGTTCTGAGCAAGTGTGTTTTCTCGAGAGACGTGCAGCATGTCCTCCACGCCTTGGACACCGCCATCATCATGCTCCCGCTCCTCCTCCTCCTCCACCGTGCCCTTTCCCCGCGCGACCAGCCCCATCCTTTCCTCCTCAAGACCTCCCCGACGCTCCCCGAGACGCACCAGCACCCACGCTGGTTCCGAATCCCCCTTCGAGCCCAGACCTAGCCATTGTTCTTCACCCTCGCGGAACCACTACCCTACTTTGGACATCGACTTGCTTGCCTTGGCTGCCCTCGACACCCCGACAAAGCGGCAGGGTCATCACCTCACCCTTGACCTCCATTTCAACCCCGCTTGGGCATTGGACATGCCCTCTTCTGCCTCCTCTGCCATGTCGTACGCGACAGCGCCTACCTCTGCTCTTTCTCCTCCCGCCAGCCCCGGCGAAGATGATGTGTTCCAGGTTCAAATCCCTACTACGGCAGAGACGTTCCCTAGACCAAATACGGAGTTCCCATTTACCTTTACCTCCATTGCGGGCCGCGATCGTGTGGGACCCTCCTCTCAGTCGAGAGACGTCCTCCGGACGAGCAGCGGATCGTCGACTGCGGACTCTGATCTCACCGTTCTCTTACAGCCCCGGCTTGGTGTGGGATTTGCACTTGATGCCACCTCGCAGGAGCCCGCCGAACAGAGATATCTCCGCTCCGCCGTACCTACGCCGTACTATACCGCCCATTCTACGCCAGAACCACTCCCGGTTGATGACGGGCCAAGGGCTGGTCCATCCCGTCTGCCTATGCTCAATACCAACCTATCTGTACCAGCTTTTCTCTCTCCTAACAAACCCTCCCCTCCCGCCTCTCTGGCAGAAACAACTCCACCGCTGTCGCGCAACTCATTATCTCGGCGTCCACCATCTCCTACGCCCACAGCGGACTTTTCTATGATCTCTCCTCCCAGTAGTCCTACCTTTTATGAGTACACCTCCCACAACGCGGACGGGGATCCGTTCCGTCCCTCCCACCTTCGCGGCGCAGCGACTCTACCCTTTCTGCGATCCAACTCTACTTCTGTCGCAGGTTCATTTAATTTCCCTTTGAACGGGCGGACACAGAGCATGAGCGCTACCATGGGCTTAGGCATCATGGGCAAGCAGAGACGTGTGAGGCCTGGAATATCTCGCCTCTGGGAATCCCTCGCATCCCCTGCAAAAGGTGCTCCCCAGCCTTCTCTTGCGCCCCAAGATGTGCCCCTCTCTCCGATTCCCACCGCCCGTGCGAAATCAAGCCCGATGCCCGGCTTTTCCGTTGTTCGGAGTAAAACATCGCCCATGATGGGTGTTGGACGGAAACTAAAAGAAAGGCGTCGTATCAAACGTGTAAGACGAGGTATGCTCGAAGTGGATACTGATATAGACTACGGTACATTGGATCCGCTCGATGGTGAAGAGGGCGAGCTGGTTGGCTGCGCTTGTAGCGGATGGGGAGACGGCGCATGCGTGTGTGGATACGGGTATTCGGACGCGTACGATTACGGGTACGAACATACCCAAGAACCAGAATGCATTGGCGAGGGAGGTCAGGATGGATGGTCCGCAGTTTCAAGGTCATCAACGCTGACGCGCCAGCCGATGACAGGTCCGAGGAACCCGACACCACTTACTCGGCTCCCCCCAGAGCTTTTTCTCCAGGTTCTTTCCTATCTACCACTACGGAGCGTCCTCGCAGTCGCCTCGACTTGCAGAACTTGGCGTTCCCTTGCACTTGACAATGGTGTCTGGTGGGGCCTATGGCAGTCCCGAGAAGGCGTTCCTCGTGTACCCAATCACCCCCCCAGCCAATACCCATCCTTTGGACACCGTGTCCAAGACTCCTTTGGAGGTTTCGGACGTCGATATCGCAGCGTCAAGGACGAAGGCGTCCACGGTCTCTCATTGCCCACCATCGAACACGAGCACGATGATGAACAGTGGGACGAGCCAAGAGGATGGGCAGTCAACTTTGATCGAGCAAATATGAAGCTCGCAGAGGCTGTAAAGCATGGACATGAAGGCGCCGGTAAAGGGGTTTTTGTATACCCTCACCAAAAGTTCCGTGAAGAAGATGGCCGACATTTAGACGCACCTTCCGAGGAAGGAGAGGGCGAAGTGCACGAAGTCGAGAAGCAAGAAGAGACATCGCTGCCGGACCCGCAACCGATATCAAGGCAAGCCCCACTCATGCTTGATTGGCATAACCTATATCGTGGTCGATCAGTCCTGGAGCAGCGGTGGCGTGATCCTGAGGGTGAGCCGAGCGTGCTCAGAATCGATGGTCACAAGGACAGGTAGGTCACCGAGCGCTCGCCTTCACCGTGTATTAACCTTCCCTAACAGCGTTTACTGTCTTGACTTTGATTCGTCACGTATCATCTCTGGTTCACGAGACCGAACGATAAAGGTTTGGTGTATCAGGACAGGCAAGTGCATTGCTTCATTTGAAGGTCACACAGGCAGTGTACTGTGCCTCAAGTTTGAACGTGACTGGGATCTGGGAAGCGATGGGGTTTGCCGTGGCTTCATGGTCAGTGGAAGCAGCGATTGCACGGTGTGTGTCTGGGATCTCGTCTCTACGCCTGTAGAGCCTGGGGAAAGAAGCAGCATTGCCCCTCCCGGTGGCAGTAGGGCAGGAAAGTCGCGAGACTCTTACGCAATTGCCGGGGCCCTTGGCCCCCGTAGGAAGATATCCGCAGAGATCCGTAAAGTTCTCCGAGGACACTCGGGAGGGGTATTGGACCTGAGAATGGACGAGAATTGGATCGTCTCATGGTGCGTTCTTTCCGTGATTGTCGGACATGGACTATTTCACATCCAATGCAGTTCCAAGGACGCCCTGATGCATGTTTATGATCGAAAGACATTGACTCTTCATACAGTCTTGCGTGGACACGAAGGCCCGGTGAATGCCGTTGGTCTGGAGAACGGCCGTGCCGTCAGCGCAAGCGGTGATGGGAAGATGATGCTTTGGGACGTCGAAACAGGCGAATGTATTCGTGTCTTCGAAGGGCACGAGAAAGGGTTAGCCTGTATCGAGTTCAAGGCACGTGTCCACGTCCGGTTACATTGCATTTGCTCACTGGTGTTACAGGACGGCCTTATCCTGAGTGGATCCAATGATTGCACGATCAAATTGTGGCATGCGTTGACCGGCGAATGTCTGCATACGTTTGCAGGACACACATTGCTTGTCAGGGCCCTCTGCTTCGACCCGAAAACGGGTTACATCGTGAGTACCAGCTACGATAAGAGTGTCAGAGTCTGGGAATGGCATGGCGAGGCGATGGAAAACAATACCTCCCAGCTTGGGGTCGAGTCACCTGCACGGAAATCCAAGGGTGTGGGTCGTCTGGTCCGAGAGTTTAGGAACCTCCACGCGAGCCATATTTTCGACGTCAAGTTCGACGTTGGCAAGATCGTCAGGTAGGCCTATCGCTTCTCGGACCCGGGCCGTGTTGCCGGAAATAGCTGACTTGTGTTCTCGTCAGTACCTCGCACGACCAAAAGATTGTGGTCCTAGATTTCTCGTACGGGATCGAAGGCGCCGAGCTGTTTGCGTGATACTTTCCCTCTTTGGTTTCGAGAATCCACGACTGTGAGAGGCGCTCAAGGGTCGGAAATTGCGATGACATGGTTACTCTTGGTTCTTGGCGAGAGTTTGAATGTTCTTATCCTTAATGAACGTTCTTTCCCCTTCCCTTTTTTCTTCTTGATTGGATACCTGAACGTTGACGTTGAATTCCCATCCAATATTTATTCACTGACGCACTGCGATTTTCTTTTCTTTTGTGTGTATTATAGAAAATCTGGCATTTTTGCTTTATCGCATGTAATCATAGCTCTCAAGTCAACGTTTTGAATCTTCTAATTGATGTGAAGGGTGGTGAGAATGTCTTCATGTAAGGTCGAGATTAGTACTGCCCAAGGCCAATTCCGATGGCACGGGATTGATCGCAAGTCAAACGCACACCACAGCGGGCCAAAAACCTTTAACATCTGGATGTTTGAATGCCGAGAAACGTGAGATGATCACCAGAATACACCATTCTATTTGCAACAAGTCACCTATAGAACAACATGTATGACAAGAACCAAGTGCCAATGTCAACAACCGGGTTGTACATAAACTCCATAATAAAGGATCAACGTACACAATACAATAGATTTGGATATAAACACAAGGGAATGCAACAAGATGATGAAGGGAATAACATACACATACGATTGCTCTAACGTATTCGGAATCCAAGAGAGAAAGAAACCCGGTCTAAATGAGAGCCATGGAGAGATGCCAAAATTACCGCCATCGATCAGCCGCTGTTGGTACGATCGTGTTTCTTGACATTGATGCTGATGCGACGTGTGTGGCCCACCTGTTGATTTTTCCGAGGCTGATAGGGAAATTCTTGATCCTGGACTTTGGATCGATTCGTGGGATCCATCGGTTCCACACTTTGGGCGGGGACTAACGGGGATGATAACGTGGGTGGAAAACCGTCTTGTTGAATAGGGGATATCTGGTAGTCCTCCGGTCGGGGAATAACAGGCAGTTCACTGGGCATCATTGGGTCGGAAGAAAAGGGATTAAACGACGTCCGCGAGTGAGAGTTCAACGTTTGATTCGGAATGTCGTAGCAACTGGCGCCCAGGGGAGGAGGGGCATAATACGGGTACGGAGGGGGCACAGTATGACTGAATGAAGCCGGGTAAACGGGCACCGGAGCCGGTGCGGGAACGGAAGGCATTTGTGTTGGAAAGTACGTCGTTCCGTTGACTTGATATGCCCCTAAAGGAAGGTGTGTCTGTGTTCCGGTTGATGGTGGTTCAGATTGTGCCGAAGTTTGCGGCTGCAGCTGATAAGTATCATGTTGTATGGCTGAGGATGGCGCCATAGAAGTACGGACAGGCACAGGAGCCGTAGCAGGTACGGTGGCGGCATAATATGGCTGATACGGGTGCCAAGTGTAACCAGGCCAATACATAGGTTGGTCTGAAATGTAACCATGAGAAACGGTATTCGATTCAAGGACCATGTGGGGACGCACATGGTTGGCCAAGTTCAGCTTCAGTATATCGAGGAGGCTCCGGCTGTTCTTGGCAGATAGGTGGCGGCGATGGTAGGTGGACACCCATCAGAACGCCACCACTGATGGTTCTTTCACTATCTCTGTGCTCATCAGTTTCAAATTGGGGTTCGCATTCCGCCGTTTGACCATCCGCAGATGGCAAAGCCGTCACATCATGAAAACTAGCCAGGATAGGTTAGGACCCCTACGGGAAGTCATATACAAATGAGGCTTACAATCTACACTTTGCGCCGGCCGGACACCACCCTCCTGTCCGAACAAAGTGCCTACACGGTGTCCTCTTTCGCCTGTTGAATCGCTTCGTCTGTGACACATGCTCGGAGGATGTACAGTCAGATGTAGAGAGCAGAAGAGACGTCGGAGGCGATGGGTCCTCGTCGATGAGCTGTGGGACTTGTGAGCGTGGTGGTGAGCGCCATGGCACGTTTTTCAGTATCCCTTGCTGGTTAGAGGAGGAAAGCAGGTGTGGCAGGAGCATGTTCCAGTTGACCAGATACTGTGCGAGCGAAGAAGAAAGAGGGTCGGCACCAGGCCGGGGATGGAGGAAGCTGCACTTTTGACCAAAAGGGCAGTTTCCGTTGGCGAAGTTGCGACACAGCTTCGCTTTTGGGGTAATCAGTACTTGTCCCCTTTGATCCAGCCAGACGTACTCACAACGATACTTTGGGTGATGCGACGGTATTGCAGTCATGGTGCCCAAGACGGGTGTTCTCGGGAGTATAAGCACAAGGGCGTTTCAGAGAAAGAAGAACTCGGAGGCAGAAAAACGGGGCGTTCTCGGGAGCGGGAATGATAGGATAGGACGATGCATCTGCGATGAACACGACCAACGCCTTTTAACAGATGAGATGCGGACTACACGTGTACGGCACGCGATTATCCCGACCATCGAGTCACAGCCCCTTTTGTCCAAGCGTGGTGAACGCACAAGAGCCCCATGGAGCAGACGGTGAACAAAACGTTCGGCGGGTTCTAGTTGTGAACCACATGTCGACCACAGCGCTGGTAACTTGAGCGCAAAGAGGTCCACCTGGCCAAAACATCGCGTAGTAGGAAGTGACCGAATGGTGGTCCAGGAGGAAGTTCGGCAGAGCCACTCATCGGGTAGTACGACGAGGTCGTGTTTGAACGCCCAGATGAAAGAACAAGAGCAACCCGCAATTTTCTTTTTTGCGCGCTGTCTCTGAGCGCTCGGCGGGCCCTCCGGCCCTGCGCTCATATCATTACATAATCCATACTGTGTAAGAATGAATGACCTCCGCTTCAAGTTTGAATCGGAGGTGGTCGACAAGTAGGCAACTAGGTCATCCATGACATTCGTACCCAGGCATCTTGTCATACGAGCCTATTCGCATGCCCGGCCAACCCTAATATGGTTACCACTGATCTCACAAGGTATGGCAGATGGATCATAGAATCGTCGCAGCCTCACGAATAATAAAATAGCGGCGGGGGATACGGCGGCTGATACCGAATGATAACAGAAAGCAATGAATAGCGACGCAAGTGCTAACAAATGCAGTCGAAACGTGGTTGTCCGTGGTTGTGTAAATGCAAAATGATGAACGATACCAAGCTCTGCGTCGAGGGACAAAGCGGTAGCCAATATCTCCGTATCAAGGCTTTGAATATCAGAGCCTCCCGGCCTTAGTTTTAATCACCGCAAGGCGACATACAAAAAAATATCATAGAGGCAGTGCCATCGTCTGGGACATCAGAGAGGCACTGTGACCCGTTGGATCGACCATGTGATGCGTACGTTTTCGTGGCGGTAATCCTGTCACGTCTTGCAGAACTAATAGTTCCATATTGTGATGAGATTTCAGATTCATGACAACGCAGACAACTCACTATGCATATCAACCTGTCCACCCCGCTCCCAACTCCGCGAGTGTTTGCGCTCGGACTTGAAGGAGTCGCTTGATGATCCCATCTATACTCAGTAAATTTAGGTGCAAGGAAACGGTGGCAGAAATTCCCCTACCTCCGATTGGGGTATTGCCTCCAGGGCCCCTGTATATGAGTTTGACACATCCGGCTGCCGCCAGTCCAAGGACCTGGGGCTGTTGTGGGTCACCATGTCAACCGAATGCCTGCGCTCCGCAAGATGGTGCGTCGTATACTGCCAACGCATGTGTTAACCGTCCCATCCCATCCGATGAATGCCTTAATCTTACGTCTTGCTGGCCATGTTGTGCATGCTGTGTGTGTTGGGAATTTCCGACATCTTCTTGAGGCAGGGATGCGTGACGTGCATATTCTTTGTCGCGATCTTGTGAGAACTGCGGGAAATGGGGGGTTCGAAAACCTATCTTACGTACCGACCGTGGTCTGTGTTCGTGAGAGCAGCGCAGACACTGATTAAACCATTTAGTGATTTATTTCTCGCGCATTTGCGCCATGCCACTTACTCAATTCATCACGATGCTGTTCGGCAAGAGCCACCTCTCGCCTCGCACGGACTTCGGCTTCCAGACATGCGTTATACCGCTGGAATGCGTCTTGTGTCTGTGATTGCGCTCGGGACAATGTGACTCTCGCATCCTGCAGGAATTGGCCTACAGAACGGTCAAACACCCATGCCACGCCATACCATGTGCCGAGTATCCTCTGACCTGATGCTTGAGCCTCCTGTATTAGCTGCTCATATGTTGCTGTTGACGGTGACGACGCATGTCGGATGAGATGGGGTCGATGCGATGTCCCCGGCGAATGCACATAATTCGTACTCGATACACTGGAAGCAGACTCTGGGCGGCAATGTCTTTGGTTCACTCCATCCAGGTGGCTGTGGACAAAGGTGTGCATACCTGGCTGCAGGCGTGCCATTTGATCAACTAGACCGGCGGACGAGTATCCAGGGTCCGATAATTCAGGGGTGGAGACGTCCATCGTGTCTTCTATATGTGGAGGGTGTGCACCCGGCCCGAGATGGCGGAGGCGAGGATTATGAGGGATACCCGCGTTATGCCGTTCAATAAATTTTCGCAAAAAGGACAGTTCAATGTCGTCGGGCATGACGTATGGGGGACCTTGGATGTCGCCTTTTTGCATGAGCACCTCGAGGTGGGACATAGTTTTATCCTTGAGCTGCTGCAACCATTCGTGTAGCTCCATGTGGTCTTGGTCCGCACGGGCATCGCTGTGTGCACATCAATGACGAACACCAGAGAGACGAGGGGATGTGACGGACTAGTCCTGGCGTCGCCGTGCTTTCCTCCAGTAAGTTTTGGTGAGTTTGAGCGCACGATTTACCTCGTTATCGAGCGTGCGATACCACTCGCTCGAGCGTCGGTTCAGCTTGACAGAGAGCACGCCGGGTTGAACCCGCAGCTGCAGGACACAGCGACCTTCTTGGTCTGGAGGACCCAATACGCCCTTCTGACCTTGATTACCACGAGTCGCGCCTCTTGATACATTGCCCAACTCGGGCCAGGGAAGGTCGTCGGGTGTCTGCATGCGGCGCGGCGCTAAATGTAGGGCCCACTGTCGTGACTGGCAACGGAGGATAAGCCCAGGACCTGGAAGAAACTAGGGAATTGTTGGGGTGTCAAGGGGAAATAATAACGGTAGGGGTGGAGTTAAAACTCCTGTAGGAGATCACCCAACGCTCTTATAATCGGCATTGTACAAGGTGCAATCGGACAGACTGCATTCGCTTTAGCGATGCCGCATTCTCTAGAGCACCGCCTCCGGATTAACGGGGTATCAGGACCCCCCCTCGTTGGCCGGATGACATGTTAACATACTCATGGCCCCCTCGTGGTGGATCTTCTGACACCCTGGTTTGACAGGCACTGGGGAAGTTCGTTGCAAAGCCGGCCCAGATCCTGGATTGTCGGTGCAAGGCTGAAAATGGACAGCTTCTCACGTTTATATATCATTCTGATCGCTCACGGTCGAAATAGGACTATCTTTGTCATCGTACAATCCCTCCGGTTGTCGTGATGTGAACAAAGCTAAGCTTCGTTGACAAAATTCCACTCATCTCCGACGTACTTGCACCGCTGGTCATTGGCATTCGAGGAGGGCGACACCGTTGCCTTCCCGTCATGCCGAAAAGTCGACTCCCTGCGCCAACGGCGCAGCATCCGAGAAATTGATCGTGCATGCACTCCAGCGCACATATTGCTTCCACGCGTCACCACCTGACTCGCGGCCCCTGTAAAGACCGTGAGTTTCGGTTCACGACTGACATAACCGTGCAACTCACCACCCGGTGCTCTGCGAGAAAAAATGGGTCTGTAAGGACATGATTTATGTACCCACGAGTCAAACTACTAACCTTGTTGCCGCCGAAAGCGGCACCAATCTCAGCTCCACTGGTGCCAACATTGACCTGAGGGTGACAGTAAGAAAGTCACACCCCTGGCCATCAAATCGGGAAACAAACATTAACGATCCCAGTGTCAGACCCCCCTGGTCCAACCCATTTCCCGATGTTGCGGACGTCCCGGGTCCATAGACTGCTGGAGAGCCCTTGCGGAACAGCATTGTTCCAAGCAATGGCTTGTTCCAATTCGTCGAAGATGCCGACGTTCAATACGGGTGCAAATGTTTCTGTGTTCCAGATGGTATCCGTCGGATCCACGGATTTAGGGACCGCGATCGTGGGTTGTACAAAATTGCCCTGACAAAGACCCTCTTGATCATATCGCTGTCCACCTGTCAGTATTTGGGCACCCTGCTGTTTAAGCCGTTCCACAGCGTTGGAATAGATGCCGACTGCGGCTCTGGAATGCAAGGGACCAAGCAACGTGTTTTCAATGAGGGGATCTCCAACCCTCACGGAAGCATAAAGCCTCTGTAGTTCATCAAGGAAACGTGGGGCAATGTCACGATGGAGATACAGTCTCCTTGTCGATGTGCACCGCTGTCCAGCAGTGCCCACAGCGCCAAAATAGACGGCGGGTACAGCCATAGATAAATCTGCATCAGGCATGATGATTGAAGCTATTTGACGATAGTAAGCCAAAAGGAGAAGGTGTGTATCTCCGGTCAGTCCTGATAGACCCAAAATACATACCGTTGTTTCCCCCCAGCTCTAGGATTGTTTTGCCAAAACGAGACTGGACAGCTTTTCCGACCACACGGCCGACGGCTTCACTGCCGGTGAATGAGACTAGAAATAATACTATCAGGAGAGAAGAAACGGGGGGTCATGAAAGGCTACCTAATGGGATATCTGCGCTGTTTACGACCGCCTCGCCGAGGTCCTTTCCTCCGGTAACGAGGGTGGATGCTGCACCTGGAACACCATTGCGTTCTAGTACGTCAGCGATTATCTTTGTCACGGCGATGGCACACAGGGGAGTGGTAGGAGAAGGCTTCCAGACATTTGCATTTCCAGCGGCAAAAGAGAGCGAGAAGTTCCTGGCGGTGATAGGGTCTGACTTTGCAGCAAAGAAGTGAGACGAAACATGTACCATCCGTATACTGCGACAGGGAAGTTGAATGCTGTCAACACGCCAATGACGCCGAGAGGATTTGGTACTGGATGTGAAACAGAATCAACGAACCGAAGAAGCCAAAAGGGGACAAAGGGCGTCGAGGATGAGCTCACCTTCTAGAATGGTGTGACCAGGGCGTTCCGACGCGACGACCCTGCCGTTCATCATTCGGGAGAGGCCAACAGCATAGTCGCACTACGGAAGCAAATGACTCAGCGGGGAGTGGAGGTGAGTATCTTGTGTCATACGATATCGACGAATTCCTGGACTTCACCGATGCCTTCGGTCTTGATCTTGCCCATTTCGAGGGATACAAGGGCTCCCAATGCATCTCGCTAAAGGGTCCGAAGATGAGCAGCAACACCAGTTGATGGCGCATTGGCGTCTCACCTTTGCCGCAAGCGATTCCCGGACCTGTCTCAAGATATCACCACGACGGGGGGCGGGTAAATTTCTGAGATAAAAATATGCCTCTTTGGATTTGTCGAGGGCATGGTGAAGTTCGCGTGGAGAGGCCTGGTCGGGAAATAATCAGCCCCAGCGGCGGTGATAGTGCCAACGAACGAGGACGGACGGCTTGGATGCGGGCAATAACCTCGCCGGTGGTAGGACAGACGCTCTCGAGCATGTCGCCAGACCCGCCCCATGTTCCATCGTACACGCCGGGAATCTCAGCGTCCAATGGTATGTCCAAGGCGCCGAGAATTGCGGACGCCCTTGCCGACAAGTTTCGAACACGAGTCGTCGTACTGGCGCTGTGGGTGCGGCGAAGGACAACGTTTCGTGACCACATCTACCAAGTTAGCAAGAGAGGTACAGGTGAAACCAGCCAGTTCCGGTGTACAGCCACAGAGGAAATGGAATAACCGCAGTTCTCGGGGTCCGACTTGCCAGTGATCTTCGTTGCAATGGCAAGGGGCACTTGGTCGTGGAAGTGGTGAAAACATTTCATCCCACCCTGGAGATGCCATTCTGGCGGTCCCTCGGATGTGTGTATCTGCGTAGTACCGGGTTCCAGTGACCGAACTTTTTGGGCGCTGATTTCAAGTCGTTCCTTGGCTCAGCCAATGTCGTGCCTGGTCCTGTATCCACTCGCATCTCACTTCCGCCGGGTTGTGCTCGACGATGTTGTACCATTTACCCATCCTTGACCCACTCGCCCTCCCGCGACCCTTTCGATGGGAAGGGATGTCTTGTTCAAGGTCTCCACGGTCCGATAAGGCGCCTCATATGACCTCGAACGAGCGGGCGCAAAGTGCATCATTGTAGTGGGTGATGTAACCATACACACCGGTGAGAACACTGGGATGATCGGGGGAAATGGGAACGACAGATCTCCCTGCATTTCTCATCCCGAAACTCTATCCCGAAACTCTATCCACCGGTTCTTTCTGCGGCCGGCCTTGTTTATGGAGAAAAGACGTTCTCGAGCGTTTTCCAGGTTCACAAGACTTCTTGGGCAGCGTTGGCGCCAGCGACTGCGGTTCCGCACCTGGTGGTTCCCACCGCCGACATCTACGCGGGGGTGTACTCCAAAAATCAAATTCACCACCAAACACGCGATCCTTGGCTTTTCACGGTCCAATCGGTCACACCCGACACGGAAATGAAGCTAAAGTTTTAACTCGGTAGGTCTCTGTGCAGCGGGTACGAGGGTACCTGAGAAAGCCGCGCGTATCTTGCCGGCACCCTCCGCAAACCCCGGGCCATCTCACGGCACTTGTCATATTTTCCGCATTTTTTCAGGAATTGACTGACAGGGGTTTACATGTGCTCTCCGTCGAGTGGTCGAAACATGTCATGCACTGCAGATCGTGATTGGCATCGGAACCAATACTTGGCATTGTCTAAAGATCTAATGTCTGCTTCCGCGGGGAAGAGCTCGAACAGTGCCCACGAGCCAGTTCGGCTCATTTTGAGAAGATCTGGACAAGATAGTTCGGAGGTTGTCGATGGGAACTTGAAGTCGGTGCCAGTTTCCATGACAGTATATATTCGCGAAGTGCGTGGTTCTGTATGAATGATGCCGCAGAGGTCTTCTTTCCGCAGCATACTTGGCTCTAAGAAGAATGGCTTCGTAAGTCGTCTTGCCGAAGGCTTAGATATCCAATGCAGGGTGGAGGACCTTAGCAATCTGCATTTTGTATGGCTCGATGGTTTCAAGCAGTACAAAAATTTGAATTGGCTGGCCATTTTTTTTTATCCACAGACGAGCGGCAAATAATACAACAACTCAGAGGCCGGAAAAAAAGGATGGGTCAGCATCAATCTCATTTCTGCCTTTCTTTTTCTTTCCCACCAATGGATCCTTGTCCCCTTTTCTTTTCCTTTTCTTCTCTTTGGGCGCATCAGAATCAGAATCCTGCATTTTATCTCCTAGCTCAGCTTCACCAGTGGCGTCCGGGTGTGCCTCATCGCCAGCGTCACCCGTCTCCGATTGTGTTTCTGAGCAGGCGAGCGCGGGCGCATCAAGCTCTTGGTCGCCGTCGCCGTCGCCATCACTGTCGCTGTCCTCATCTTCTAGAGTATCTTTGAGATCTGTCAACTTGAGCGTATCATCGTGCCCCGCACTGCCCACCCATCTCCCTTGCCCGTTTAGATCAACTGCGATCCTTTCGACGGGGAATGAGCCGTGATCGGCAACGACGCCAAGGAGTTTGGTAGGAAATAGCTGTACAGCACGTAGCAAGCCATCTGATGATCCCGTAAGAATAGTGGAATGAGAAGACGGATATGAAGATGGCAGAGCACAAAGTGCATCAATGGATTGTGGATGTCTGTTACGAGTCGGCATGAGTGACGTCGGCCAATTTTTTTTTTCGGGTTCGACATACCCGGGCACTCGGTCGACACAGTCGCTCCATCCTTGATTGCGGTTGAATATCGATAGGATACCTAGTTGAGTACCGACGACCACTTTTGTACCGCTGGATGTGATGAAGAAAGAGTCCACAGGTCCGACAGAGGGCAACGCAACCTACCTTCTTATAGAAACGATGGACAGCAACTCGTCCTCCTGATCCTCGGAACGGGCGAGCGGCTCCGACTTTTTCGCGCGTACATCTATCACTGATAGCGTGCCATCTGCGCTTTATACGACAAAATTGGTAATAAGGCCGGAGAAGGGGCGCTGAACCACTACCTGGTAGAGATGAGCTGCTGTTTGTCGCCGAACCACAAAAAGTCGGAAATGAAATCGAAATGATGGGCGTAACGGCGTATTTCTTGTAGTTCTCGCGGGTCCCAAAGCTGAGGGTACACGTGTAAGTGTGGTGTTGCACACGTGGAGGGGACAGACCTTGATCACACCGTCGTCATCACCGGTACAAAACATGTTGGGGAGGAAATGTGTTATGCGATTTACGGGCGAGCTAAGCAGGCACTGACAATGTCAAGGGACAGAGATTGAGGAAACGAGGTGGACTTACTCGTGTGCATCTCTACGCGTGCCAGAGACGATGCCTGTGGTCGTGTCGATGGTGCTACTTGTGTTGGGATTGGCAACAGGAATAAAACAAGAGCAACGCACAAGATGGACTTGGCTTTTCCTGCTGCAAGGAGACGTGTACCGTCCTGGTTGGCAGCGAGAGCACGACATGATCGCTTGGATGGTCTGAGCACCAAAGTCTGGTGGTGCTGACCCTGCTCGTCGTAGCTAAATGCTTTTACGGCTCCGCTAAGCAGTCCTGTGTAGACGGTCGTGTTGTGTGGATGAAAGGCAAGGTCGAACATCTGTGAGCCAAGTGGAATGTCCGGCATGGCGGGAGTGGACGGCTGTGTAGTGACGCGCGCTTGTATTTTGTCTTTGCACCTCCATGGCCGTTTCTTGACCGATGTGTCTCGTTTTACTTCTCCTCCTCCTCGTCCCCCTCCTCGCCGTCGCCCTCCACCGCGACATCTCCAAACCACGCCCGAAATTAATCGGAAACGATGCAGAAGACATCACACCCGTCAACGTCGTCCTCGTCGCATCCATCGACGGCAGTTTCCATGCCGTGGATCGCATGTCCGGCCAGCGTCTGTGGTCCATGTCCGCAGCAGCCAGCGACATTCCCTCCAGCCTCGCCCCGCTCGTCCGCACCAAACATGCCGCTATCGACTACGACCTCACCGACGACGACGACGCACACCAGGAACTCTACATCATCGAACCACAGAGCGGCGATATCTATGTCATGGCAACCCCCACCAGTCCGCTGCAACCACTCTCCCTGTCCATGTCACAGCTCGTCGAACTGTCCCCGTTCAAATTCGACAGGGAAGATGACGAACGCGTGTTCGTTGGCAAGAAGGAGACCTCGCTCTTGTCCATAGAACTCGAAACCGGAAAACTAAAGACTATCAATGCAGAGTGTCCCTGGAATCCCTTTGAAGACCTCGCGCAAAAAGAGGACATCGACTTGGACGAACTCGAGGAACATGCCGCGCCCAATAACAAACCTGTCCCCACCGAGGTGTTCATTGGCCGCACAGGTGAGTCCCTAAAATGGGTTTGATACATTGGTTTCAGTACATGGTCGAAAGATTATCACGTCGCCATCTACACGCGCCCATCCGGGCGGAGACCACCCATTCACAACCTCTCGTTTTCATCTTATGGTCCCAATATGCAGGACAATGCCGCCCAAGCCGCCTACCGTCGCACCCCAGACAATGTCTACGTCGAGTCCCTGCCCAACGGTCAGGTCATCTCGTTCAAAGCACCAGACAGCGATTCGTATCTGGGTCCGGAATCACAAATCCTCTGGGCTCTGACTTTTGACAGTCCAGTGTAAGTGCTCCATTTTCGGTCCAGTACAACGTAGCCCCTGATACTGTCACACGTTGCCATATCTTGCATAGCGTGGCAGTCTTTGATGTTCTCTCAAGTTCTAGACGATCTGAGCCTTTTGTGCTGATGCAACCTCGCCCGCCCATCTCCGAGGTGCTACGGGGCTTTGGCGTGTCTTCTGCCACGTCCATCTACGATCCAGACACAGCTTACGTTGGTCTTGTGGAACAATCAGGGTCACTGTTTGTCATGGGTAACGACCACTTTCCACTAATCGCGTTTGGAGACACTGAATATAGCATCAACTCGCGTGGCATTGATCCACCACCCTCTGCTGTTTCTACCAGCACAGACCTTCCAGATAAAGTTGATGCCGTTACAAGATATCGCAAGCTTAGAGAACTCTGTGCGGAATCACCCTTTGATACACGCTGTCTCACCGGAAAACGTCCCTTGGACGCGTCCTCCCTCAATTCGAGACAGCTCCCTGGCGTCCCATTTGTGGAACCCCCACCAGATACCGACCCCGCCTTGGACAATGTCATCGAGACGACAGATTTACCAGATATCCCTGATACCACTAACAACTTGTCCAAGGCCGGACCTTCGTGGACATCTGTTCCTGGCAGTTTGAGGGAGAGTTTCAGATTGTCCACCACCCTCGTTACCGTGCTTCTCGCCATGGTCTTTGGTTTCGTCCTCCTATTCAGGGACAAACTATACCCACCCACCCTTCGCCTTGCATCCGAGATTCAAAGTCCTTCGACGTCTGATACTTCTCCGGAAATGTCGGGATCACTCCCATCAGTACTTGACGAGGAAAGCCACGATGTGACAGTCCTTTTACCATCAATACCATCAGATGTCGGGACGTCTCCATCTACTCCTGTGCTTACCCCTTTGGATCCTGTCACCCAATTGACGGGTTCGCCCACGTTCTCGAAAAAGATTCTTGATCCTCCTGGGGCACCTCCTGTCGACGATGTTGAGGAGAGCGAACGGGAAGGGGAAGCTGCCGACACAACGCCGAGAAAGCGCAAGGCCCACAGACGGCGAAGAGGAAAGAAGGGCAAGGGGAACAACTCTGCTGCCGCTGGTGCTCTTGATGATACCGAAGGAGAGAAGGATGTCGAGGTTGCTACGGAGTCAAAAGAAGAGAGTGGAAATGTGAGCGAGGAGAATATCAAGGAGCCTGGCTCGGCAACGGTTGTTGTCCAGTCGACACCCCAGCCTCCTACGTCTTCACTTATCGTGTCCGACACAGTTCTCGGTGAGCTTGGTTGTCTCTCTTATGAAATGGCTGGTTAACGTGCGTTATCCAGGATTTGGCTCACATGGGACAGTGGTATACCAGGGCTCTCTCCAAGGACGTGCAGTAGCCGTGAAGCGGCTCCTTCGGGACTTTGTGACGCTCGCCGCACGCGAGGTTAGCATTCTGCAGGAATCAGACGACCACCCCAACGTCATCCGATACTACTACCAAGAATCTCAGGGAAATTTCCTCTATATCGCCCTCGAGCTATGTCCGGCCTCGCTCGCGGACGTGGTCGAGTCCCCAGACCAACATCAAGAAATCGTCGCCACCTTCAGCCCCAAACGCGCACTGCGACAGATCGCGTCTGGATTGCGTCATCTCCACTCCCTCAAAATCATCCATCGCGACATCAAGCCACACAATATCCTCATCTCAGGCCCTAGGAATGGAGCGACGAGGTCGGATGGTGGGCGGAGGATGTTGATATCCGATTTCGGGCTGTGTAAAAAGCTTGAGGTGGATCAGACGAGCTTTTTGCCGACGGCGCAGGGTGCACAGGCGGCTGGGACGGTGGGGTGGAGGGCCCCCGAGATTCTGCGTGGTGACGTAAAACTGGACGATTCGCTCAACGATGACGGGTCACAGTCGTCGACGGACAGCACGAGCACCATCGTCAACGGGACGTCCACGCCGAAATCAACGACACGTCTTACAAAAGCCGTTGACATCTTCGCATTGGGGTGTCTGTTCTACTATGTCCTCACCAATGGGTCGCATCCATTTGGGGGGAGATTCGAACGGGAAGTTAATATCATTAAAAACGTGAAAAGCTTGGATGGCTTGGAGAGATTTGGGGAGGAGGGCTCGGAAGCCGTTGTCCTAATAGCAAGAATGCTGGATCCAGAGGCTCCGCGCAGGCAAGTAGATCCGTTTCTCCTACTTGCGTCTTGCACGAAGTTTACCTTTCACAGACCGGACACCACGTCCTGTCTCCTACATCCCTATTTCTGGGACCCGGCCCGCCGTCTAAATTTCCTTCAGGACGCATCTGATCGCTTTGAAATCATGTGCCGAGACCCTCGGGAACATAGTCTCGTCGTCCTCGAAACCGGCGCATCCGACATCGTAGGACATGACTGGCACGTGAGGCTAGACAAGGTCTTTATTGAAAACCTGGGTAAATTTCGCAAGTATGACGGCAAGAGCGTGCAAGACCTGCTGCGGGCCTTGCGGAACAAGGTGTGCCTCTCGTGCCTTCTCCATTCTCTGTCCCTCATCCACACTGTAGAAACACCACTACCAAGACCTCCCTGACCACGTGAAACGCACGCTAGGCCCGATGCCCGAAGGATTCCTGAGTTATTTTACCAAGCGGTTTCCAAGACTGTTCTTGCACGTTCACGGCGTCATCTCAGATACGCATCTCCACACGGAGTCCATGTTCAGGGCGTACTTTGAGCTGAATGAGTCATGATTGGTAATGTGTTGCTTTTGGCTCCATTTGGACGGGTCGTCCCCCTGACGTGTCTCTGCGGCATCTCCTCCGCCCATCCCTTGGATGCCCTTTAGTTGATCCGCTCGCACTGTGTCATATGCTCCACGTATATATGGATACCACTTTGTGTCCGACTCGTCCGGCTTTCGTTGCGCCATCCCGTGCTGGTTCGGGGATACCCTATATCTGCATTTGTACCGTTCGCGGTGCCCCCCCCTTTTTTTGTTTACGTGCTAATTTAATGTACCATGACTAGGCCATACTATCCACGCAGTTTGAATCTGTATTTGTATCGTTGCAGCTCACATTTTTATCATCTTGCTCCAAATAGACACGATTTCGGCGATGAAGGCAGTTACACCGTACGAAGGCGCGTCTCTATATTTCCAAAAAAAAAAATAGAAAGAAAAAAGATGTCCGTAATACGGTTGGACGGTATTATGCCTGTTTCCGCTGCAAATTCTTAGGTAGCGCTTTCTTCCACGGCAAGAAATCTCGTCCTTGCATATATGGTCGCAACACTTCGGGTATCACTAGGCCCTGTTGCACGCAGTGTTACCATCTATCATACGGAAAGAAGGGGGGGGACATACATCTGGCGTCTGATAATTCTCTACAAGACAGCATAGGGCACGTTCGGTGGCGCACATGGTCCCGTTGAGCATGTGCACGTACACTTTGCGTTGCTGATCTTTCGATTTCAGACCACATCTCACTTCAAGCCGTCTGCTCTCTGTCTCTATCGTGAGTACCACACCAGCGACGACGAAACAACCACATACGATAGTCGGTGCAATTCGAGCACGACACCAATTCCTTGTACGCCCCCTGGAATGGAAACCACGCCTCCAAATCACATTTTTTCGACGCCGCGAGGTTCAGAGCCCCGCTGACGATTGCCACGACCCGATACGGCAACCCAAGACTCTGATAAAACGCCTCGCTATTCGCCAGCATGGCATCGAACGTGTTCCAGCTCTCCTCAGGCGTGGTGATGACAAACTGTTCGACCTTTTCAAACTGGTGAACGCGAAAGATGCCCCACATGTCGCGGCCGGCTGAGCCAGCTTCTTTGCGGAAGCAAGTCGAGTAGCCAGCGTAGTAGATGGGGAGTTGGGTTTTGGGGTCCTCGAACCATTCGTCGGCGTGAAAGGCTGAGATGGGCTGTTCCGAGGTGGCGATGAGGTACTTTTCGTCTTCCGAAGCGATGACCTGTGTGCGCATGTGGGGTGCGATTGCGTCGAGATCGCGTAGACGTACCTTGTATAGTTCTTCATCGAATTGGCTGAGTTGGGCGGTCTTGCCCATGATTTCCTTGTTAACCATGAATGGAGGTTGGATCTTTTTGTAGCCGCGCTTTCGGAGAAAGTCGAGGGCGTAGCTGATCAGGGCATGGTTGAGATCGACGCCGTCGTCGGTGAGAAAGTAGCCTCTGTGACCGACTATCTTTGCGCCTGTTGGACCAAGCGATGAGGACGAGATGTGGATGCAAGGATAGAGGAGTCTACCTCGCTCGAGATCCATGGCGTCTAATCGGAGAAGGACTTCATGATGCGGCATGATGTTGGTCTTTTTGTCCACCTGACCATTGGGGCCATCTGGGTGCCATGTGCGTAGGGTCGCGTTGTCATCCTATCGCGAGTGTATGAAAGCCATGCAGAGCCGGATAAAATGACAAGACGCACCTCGGTCAAGCTGACTGGCACGTCCTTGGCGACAATGTTTCCGACGTTGCTCGCCTTTTGACGCATGAGCAATTCGTAATCTCGAGTTTCTTTTCGCTTGGCTTCTACTTCGGCATCGAGTGCCTTTTTCTGCGCGACGAGATCGTCAGCAGGTTCCTTTGCCTGTAAAGTCGTTGAAATATGGCATGTACTCTGTTGTGCGCATCCGCACCTTTTTCTTGGCTCCGATCTCTTTCTGTACTGCATTGATCTGTTTGTTGAGGCCATTCAGCTCATAGTCCTCTTCAGGCTTGATGAGTGGGTGGATGTCGATCTGAATGAAGACGTACTCTTGACCCACTCTGCATACATCGCAATGACCTCATCGACGAGCTCGACGGGCTCACCGCGTTTCCGCTGCGACTCGCGGATATCCTCTGCGTTTCCACCCTTGCTGTCTATGAAACTTGTTACGTCGAGCGTCATCGTGATCAACTTGATCGCGGCATATCTCGGTCTTGATTTTTGTACAGCGTGTTACGTAATCGAAATGGTATATCTGACTCGATGTTCCGTGACTCGGTTGGACCACAAATTCGAGTCAAAAATGACTGATTGTTCTCGAATTCTTCCACATCTCCACCCGCTTTGATGCTGTGGTCATTTGACAGTGAACAAAGAATCTCAAAGCACTGGTGTGGACCCATGTGACCAAACACGTGCAAATAGTTTGCGAGGTCCACCCGATAGGCCCATAAACTTATCTCGTTCTCCCTCATATCCCCATCCCATCTCTTGTTCTATATTTTGTACATCATGTTCCAGTTTTTGCGACGTGTTTCGGGTTCGTTTCTTCCTCGTCCTGACCGTCCGTGGAATGACGATGGTGAGTGCCACGATCCTGTGCCAGTGGGCGCAACTCATTCGCCTTCTCGACCCGATCCAGCAACGTCCCATGCACCCACGATTGGCCGCAAGCGCAGATATAGCGCTACAGAACGGGACACTGACGATTCGGCCTCCGCAACGAAAAGAAGGAAAGATGACCCCGTCAAGCTGGCTACTGAATGCGACTCTTTGTCAGAGAGGGAGAGCACCAAGGGCGATGATGCGACCCATCCTGTCGATGGGTGTGATGTGAAAGAGGTCACGACAGCCGTTAAAGAGGTCGATCTCGAAGACAAGGGCGAGGCGGGGAATCTATCATCAATACGGCCTGAAGTCGTTCCTCTCCCTGATTCGCCATCTGGATCACCAGAGCCCGAGCCCGAGTCACCGGAGTCTGCTAAATCGGATGTGGTCGAGGGGACCGACGTCAATGACAAGGATTCTCTGGCTTCTTCATCACCCGAGGTTGTGGAAGAGGGTGTCGAGGACAGCGGTAGGATCGAGGAACATCCTGACACACCTGATACCGGTGTTACCCTAGTAGACGAGGTCACCCCTGCAGCCACCGTCAAGTCGGATTTACACGACCCTCCTGAAACATTGGAGCTTGCGGCATAATTATCATGTCCTATTTGGCGCCTTTAGGCCCATCCACGCGCCGCATTGGCGTGCATGACGGAGACGAACCTGCGTTGTACGATTATAACTCGGAGATTTACTGACGACTTACGACACGTATACCCAGAACTTATACTTAGTGCCAACTTTTCATCCAATCCTTACCTGTCTATATGGTTTAAATAGTCTAATGAGGTCGCGCTGGAGACGACAGAAAGAAAAGCGTTGGCGTAACTTGAACTACCTTTGCATTTGGTAATGACGCTGTTTTAAACGTTCTCTATCATCATCATCATCATCTCGCTCCTACACTCATCCGATATCGTGTGTCATAACATCGCCCTATCAAATATTTAATCGCTGTCGGAGCGGCCAGGAGGTTTACACGAGGCCGGGTGTTTCTTGAATTGCAAGGCTGCGCGACTTGCATCATGCCAACCCCGTTTCTCATTCACATTCTCCGAAAATCTATCTAGCAGAGAATGGACTCGCAACGATCGCCCAGTGTCAGTTGATTCAAGTTTTTGCCTGCATGACCACCTTTTATTTCCAGGTTTTCACTGTCCACCAAGGCGGCGGACCGATAGTTCTAGTT
Organism: Pulveroboletus aff. annulatus; assembly: GCA_038094595.1. Classification (NCBI taxonomy): domain Eukaryota; kingdom Fungi; phylum Basidiomycota; class Agaricomycetes; order Boletales; family Boletaceae; genus Pulveroboletus; species Pulveroboletus aff. annulatus. The sequence continues at coordinate 29,053 of JBBPTX010000196.1, forward strand.
AGCCACCATGAGCTGGACATGTGTATGCAGCATGTCCCCTGAGCCACGCTCGCGTTCATTCTTAGCCAGCCGCACATGCTTCGTATATGCAACTCCTGCACCGCGTTCGCCAGCCAGACGTTCGGACTTCCTCACCCCTCTTTCCGATCGACGTGAATTCCTCGCGGAACGCGCGCGTTGCCCGTGAACTATTGCGTGCATATAACGGACGTGATTCCTCTGTATGCTGTTCCATCCCTTCCCCAATTCCATTCTGCTCTAATCTTCTCTCCAAGACCTTGTCTTACTGCTCATTCACTCTGCGAGATAATACTGGCTGACGCCGGCTGTCGGGCGGTTGCACCACCCACTAGGACTGATAACTATTGCGCCGGCGAGGTTCCGGGGCTGGATTGCACAGTGAGTCCACAACCAAAGTTCATTCCATATTCCCCGAATCAACTGCGGCGCCCAGGGGTACAAGCCATTCTTTTACTGATCCGCCGTATGCAGTCACCCACATACCCGTAGCTGTACAACATGCGTCGTTTATTGGGTTTAAAAGACTCTACAAACACCCCTCACTCTAACACAAAGGGAAAACAGCGTCAGCGAAACTCTACTTCGTTTATCCCCCTTCCAGATCCTTCCACGTCTCATACTCCCATGAAGGTCCATGTCAGCACCGAGGTTCACTCTGCAGCCGACCATCAGGACTTTCAGCTCCTCTCAAGCACGACAACCCCTGTGTCCTCTTCGCCTTCATCCTCTGGCACCCGCCCGCTTCCGCCCGAGATCCGCGTTCCGACCCATCCGTACCCGTATTGGCAGGGTTATAGCCACACTCCGCCTTCATCCTCACAAAGCAGCCTGGAATCACCAGCGACGCCTTCACACGTGTCTTGGTTAAGTCTGCCCAACATTCAAGGAAATCCCAACTCCAGCAAAACCAACCTCAGCCTCACTGCTGGTGGGCCAGTTTCTCAACCTCCAGGTGGCCCATCGTCGTCTAGTCATTCACTCGTTCAAGGACGATCATCACCCAGTCCTCATTTCCCACCACCTCCATCAACGAACCCACCGCCCAACATTTCTACTCGTCCTAAACTTCTCCACCCCACAAAGAGCTCACACTCACTTCGTGTCCCTGAATTCTTTAATCAGCAACTCTCACCTATTGTAGAACAAGATTATTTTTCGCCTGAGAAACGGCCTTCATCACTACCTAGTTCGAGCCATGAGGGTGCAGGGTCACGCACCAGCACTGCGCATACGGCGAGGACAAGTGCTGTGATGATGACACCTGTGAGTCCCATGAGCGATGGAATCGGGACGGCCACTGTAACCCCGGTAACCCCTGTTCCTATTACACCTGTACTGGTTGGTGCAAGGGGAGCGCTACCCACGTCTCAAACGCAGGCTCAGACCCCAGTGACCCCTTCTTACCCAGGTGGTGTTGTCCCTTTTGCGAGGAGAAAAGATGAAGATGGGAACGAGTCACCGCGTAAGCATTCTGCCATTCGCCAACCATTTTTAGATGTGACGTGGCTGACTGGGTGAATCATGACAGGACCCTCTCCGGTCTCAACGTTCATTCTGAGGCCACTCAATCGGTCGATCAGTTTGTCGTCTACACGGACACATCAATCCAGTGTGTCTTCTGTTACCCCTCCAGTTATCCCGCCATTGGACCTCAAACCCGAATTCAGAGGACAAACATTCTTGACGACGCCAACGTCCCTCCGTTCGCGGGGACTACTCGAAGTTGGTCCACGTGACGATGACGCTGTTTCTGACAGGAGGGAAAGTTTCGTGACTGCTCGAACAGGGGTTGGGAGGGAGAGCAGGTACTCTGTTGGGCAAGAAGAGGTCTTTGTCGACGCAGAGGAAGGCTTTTTGCGTGAACCCGATGGCACCGTTCATCATTTCGACTCTCGCCTTCTCGAAGACACTTCAGATACACCACCCACACCGCAGCCAAACCCACTACCTCAGAGTGCATCCAGGCCGGTTAAACCGCCCGTCCCCGCACGTATCATTATGCATCCGCGCTCCGCTTCGGGGCAATCTTCGTCCCCGCCCTCTTACAAATACCCATCTAATTCGCATAGCTCGGATCACCACTTCCAGCCCAATCCACACCCATACCTACATCCACATCGACCGAATGCTCCATCGATTGCGCATCTCTCACGTCTGGGCATGGCCGCACCCAGTCTCCAGGAGCTCGGTCCTTCTATCTCCGCATCGTCCTCTTTCATCGACCGACGTTTCGCTCCATCCTCCTTGTACCTCGCACCTGCCTCGGAACGCGAAAGTGCACGGGAAACACCTTCCGGATGGAAATCGCGCCTGGAGAATATGGACATCATCCGAGTCCTCTTCTGGCTCGGTTTCGTCTCCCCATGGTGCTGGCTCATCGGGGGCTGGCTCATCTCGCCCAAACGTCGATCACGCTCGCATGGCCAGACTTCCACTTCGGGTGGGAAACACAAGAGTCTTGAGAGTGGACGAACGAGTTTGCTCCCGCTCTTGGCAGGCAGGAGCAAGAGCATGCATAGCCTGGACACGACGGTGATGCACCATGGCTACCCGTTCGTGGCGCCGTCGGTGTTGAGTTTGACCCCACCTCCGCCCCCATATCAGAGTCAGCGGGCGGTTGTAGTCGTGACACCAAAGCCGATCGAGTTGGAGAGGCGAGCGATGCCGAACCCGTATGTAAGACGATGTCGGATTGCGGCAGCGACGAGTGGGGTGTTGATTGTCATTGCGTTCCTCGTCGCGCTCGTCGTGGTGGGATTGAGGTGAAGGGGGGTGGTGTTTTTTTTTACCTTGTACTTTTTTATGGGGGAGATGCCGGGGACATCCGACGTGACGCTCATTATCTTCTCTGTTTCAATTTTTTTTATCCGTGGCGCCCCATGTGTATCCAATATGTTGGAGGCCAATTGTATATTAGTTTAACACTTTGCATTCCCCGACTCCCGCAGTCGTTTCCTCTGCAAAGATACCGTCTTTTGAATGCAACTACTAGTAAGGATAATCCTTGCCAGTGTCGGACGAGCTAGGGCCAACATACGAACGTCGATCACAGTCGAAGATCCGGGGAGCCACGACAATGAGTTCGATGGCGGCAGATATCGTGTTGCAAGCACCACCATTTAGTATAAGAGCAATCCATCGAAATCATGGTTGAGGATCGTTCGAGCGAACAATTCCGCGACACTTTCTGTTCCGATGCAGTGGATAAGATCTCTTGAAACTCGTGCTTCGGGCGTTGCCAGTCCAACGGTTGGGGCAAGTCTTTCGACGTCCGCTCCCCAGCCAAAAGTTTGACAGGGGTGGAAATTGCTAGTGCCATTGTGTTTCCGTCACACCCAACATGACATCATGTTGTCGTGCGTTGCCAGTCCAGCTGAGACCCGGAAAAGTCTTTCAATCGTGGACTTCCCCTCCCAACGAAAGTCTGGCTATCGGTAGGCGGAAATGAATCTTTTTGTAGGACCTGTACATGACATCAATCTCGAGCGACCATGTAGAGGTGGAGTCCGGCGATGTAGACAAGTGGCGTGTTGGTCCGTCTAGACTCCCGATCTGTCGATAGAGATGGTATCGTCGACGCATTCACTGGAGGAAGTGTTATCTTGACGCTGGTGCTCGATGGAATCCATAGGGTTGGTTGACCTCCGACTGTTAGACCTACTTGAAAAAAGTGTGGTACAAATCGTGCACTCACCATGCTATTCTCGTACTCTGCCAGTTTAGCAAGTCTGTTCGCTTCTCGTCCAACGCACCCGAGCGCGTATATGGCCGCGACATCGTTCCCGAGAGCTCACCATGTGCAAGTGGAGTCCGGCGATATAAATAAGTATGATGATGATGATCTGCCTACTAGACTCTGGATCTGTCGACGAAGATGAGATTGCCGATGCGTCCGGTGAGGGCAAAATTTTAATGCTAGTGCTCAATGGAATGCATGAACTTGGTCTAGCTCTGAGATCTGGGAGCGTGCAGAAAGAAAAACAAGTCATACCGAGGCACTAGCTCAGCGTTTCATACGATCCCGAACTGAGGAGATTCTCACACTTCAGGTCTGGACCGGTACTCAGTGGTCGGGTTTGGAAAATGAAGGAAGAACTTGAAGAGTCGATGGCGCGAACGTACGATTGATGGCAGAGAAGTCTAGAGCTCAGACCAACTTGGACACCACGAGTGCCAAATCTGGAGGTTTGAATGGTGGAGCATGGTGCTCGATCCTATTGAGTACTAGAAGCCCACATTCGTGAGATGGACTTGAGATCGGTCGCATTATACCCATCTAGTCCATGGTATATTGCCATCATTTTCTGTGCTTGCTACTCTGGCACGTCGCTGAGGGGGATAAACACGGAAGGTGTGTTCCAGCGCTACCGCAGACAGTCACGTTCGCCGGCAGGGATCCCGGTGGCATATGATATGTTCAACACTTGGTAGTGACGGTCGCACCATCGGTCCCGGTCAGGACTCTCCGGGACATCACCGTAAGGCCTATAGATATTTATTAGCCATCTTATCAGCGTTCGGCCCGTTGAAACACGCGTAAGAAGACCAAATGGTGATGAGCGGCGGGACCGCATCCCGAGGTTGTTCATGATCACCCTCCATCATGACGACAAATATCGTCAGGTTTGTTATGATTGCAGCCATTGAGACTTCAAAAATGCATCGTTCCTGCAGTGTCGGTGCGACTGTCAACTCCATAAATTGCGGCCGAAGGACAGTCGCACGTGTAAGCTGAACTTCAACATCTGACTCCATAGTGGCGATATTCCGGGGGGGGGGGGGGGGGTCTGTAAACGATGCGACTTCCACAAGGATAACCTCTCTTGAATTCGCAATAGAACTCACCACCGGCATAATTGACTGACTACAGCCCTCTCGCCATCCAGATTACAAGCCGCCATGTTACGTTGTTTCCAGTCTCGCGACCTGACGATGCACACATGCACATGTCATGACTTCCCAAATTCATGACATCAAACATTTCCACGTGCCACGAGAACGCACGAAATCGTCAATCAATCAATCAAACTTGTCTTGTAGGCTTCGTAAACCCATTCGATATCATGTGGGTGGCCCAAGTGCCTTGTCATCGGGACCACTTCGTGGATTCCTAGGTAGGGGAGTAATGATTCCGAATCTCTTCCCATCAGTAATTTTGAGGCTAGAAATAAATGTGAAAAGCATTGCATTACACGGACAACAAACTTATCATGATGGAAACATACTAGTCGTCGCTCGAGCTTGAAGGGTATTGGTCGAATTATTCTGGTTCTCGGCCATTCCCGGAATGAAAAAGGATGGAAGAGTATACATCTCGTTCGTCTCGGAATATCGGATTGTTTTGACGTGATGATCCGGAGATCTTGTCTGCAACATCCGGGTGGTTACATCCTCATTTTCACGGGCGCTTGGTAGTCAAGCTGCAAAATCTCTTCTGTTAGCGATCACTGGTGTTGTCACTTCTTGAACTCACCTGAGGATAAATTTCCTCAGGTGGATGTGGCTGCCCATTTTCACGGTGATGGTGTCATGGCTCTCCGATGCGCGTATCTATTTTTCCAGGCGTTTTCTGAAACGGAATAAATAAGTAGGGATGGCTCATGGATGGAGGATGCCCATAAGGCATTTCCTCTGTTCCCAATATTCCCTATCCCCTTTACGGTTCATCCTTGTTCCAGGCTCGCGTCCGCTTGCATATCCTGAGATATGAGTAACAGTGGCATACCTCTGGACAAGGCAGAGCTCCTCTCCACACTACTGGAAGGGATCTTGTATGGTAAGACCAGTTAACGATCAGTACTCGGTAAAGTATCATACCGAATTCTTGGTCTAGGCTTCTCGTTATTGATGTTCGGGGAGACAATCCGCCAGCTATTGTCTCGGCGGCGCACTCGAAACGTGAATTATAAAATGGTTGTGGTAGCGTGCTTGTTGATGTTGAATAGTACCGTGGTACGTGTTTCGTTCTTCTCCTTGGAAAGGCATTGGGAAGATAGTAACTTGCGGAATACAGCACCTCGTGATCGACATCATAAGGGTCATGGATGGTTTAATATTGGTCAGAGATACCTACAAAGGAGGACCTCCAATGTTCTTTGCGAGTGTGTCCCATTGGACATTCGTGTCCAAGAACTACGTGTACGCTATACAAACCCTAATAGGAGATGGAGTCATCGTAAGTTCTATTTTGGCGAAATGAACATCATCGGCCTAAATGCACCAACAGATTTACCGCTGCTATGCGGTATGGCAATCGAAACTTGTCATAATTTTGCCTGTCTGTCTTTGGTGTGCCGTTGCTGGTACGCGTTGTACATTCTAGAGTGGTTCAAATCAATGACAACGAACTCCGAAGTAACTGGATTTCAAAGCGCCTACGCCGCATCACAACTTACGGCCCAACAAAATGTCTTTTGTGAGCAACTCGCAGTATGGATCAAGACGTTCTATGCAGCCGCGTTTGTGACCAACGTCTTGACGACCTGTGCGTTCATGCGTTTTCATGGACGCTAAAGAACGCCTTTAAACCCATTTTCCTCGTCCCCTACTAGGTTTGTTGGCTTTTCGAATCTGGTACCTCGACCAGCAGGCGACACAACTGCGTGGCCATTCCAAGTCCCAACTGGGGGAAATTCTACGCACCATTGTCGATGCTGGCGCAATTTACTCCCTCACCCTTCTTGCGCTGATGCTCTGTTATACTGTCCACACCAATGGTCAATTCGTGATCCTAAACATGGTCAGCTACTATTCTTCACCTGCACATGAGAATGAAACTAAAATGTTCTTTCGGACTTACAGATGATGCCAATCATCTCCATCACGTTTTACATGGTCATTATTCGTGTTGGAGCGTTCTGCAATCGGGCAAGCCAGGAAAGGGATGGAGTTCAACAAAGCCAAGGATCGACTGTAAGTTACCGTACGGGTGCAGAAAACAGGGTGCAAATCTGCGCCACGACGTTGTCCAAAGACGTGAAGGTGGAAGATGGTCAAGTCCTTTCGATAGAACAGATGTTCGCTGGCGGCGATGGCGAAAGCGATCGATATCATAGCGACACCAACATCGATGGATCTGGAGATGCAGTGTGACGTCGGTTTCCAATGTACAAAACGTGAATCCTTTTCCAGATTTTCCTAGACCACATATCTGTCAAGGTGCATCTTGCCCTTCCTCGTGTAGCTGCCGATGAATACGTTTTTTCTGTACGATTATTCTTTGATTGGTTTTTAAAAAAGGCACTACCTGTAATACCAGTTTTCCACAAGTAGTGTTGCAAAGTAGCATACCTACTAGACATGGTGAGGAGGCGTGCAACCATGTATTTCAAGCGCTGATCTCACCATTTCAGGCTTTCCTACCAGTATGGGCTGTGCGTTGTAGGGTGGACAATGCCCCGGGCCACCTGTGCTACAGGATGGTTCAAGTTCGAGTTCCGGTTTGTTTGTGCCACTACTACAGCTGGATCCCAAAAGAGGAAACATCAGTGCTTGTGGCACAGGATTGGCAGGATGTACAAAACTCGAATAGTACACCGTCTAGGCCATCGTCCACGATGCTGGTCAACATACACCTTTACCAAGATACAAAGGAGTTTCAGGCTTGTCTTCCTGTTTACCAGCTCCTGCCATAGTCTCACTCTTCTCCAGGTCGACGCTGAGCCCTCAGACACCATCGCCAACCTCAAAGTGAAGATCCACGAGTCGCAAGGATATGTCATCGAAGATCAAAGGATCCTCTTTTGCGGTGCGCTCATCTCTTGGCCATCCTCTCACACGCGCTCATGTTCTACAGCCCAACTCCTTGACGACGATAGGACTCTGGAATCGTATCGCATTAGTGACAAGGGTTTCATACTCCTCTTCATGTGGAAGGTACAGATGGTCGTCTTTCACGCTTTCGCCCATTGAATCGGTTGTTTGATTGTAGCCTAGACCGCCCGAGATCGAGCCCGTTCCCGTTGATCCTGCAGAGTTCGATGGACCTGATGCACCCAAACCTCCTCCAATGAGCGAGGAACAAATCAAGGCCATCCTTGCGAGCATGCCTGATCCCCTTTCCGACATTGAGTCTATCTGGACTGTGCCGAGACCCAGACCTAGACCCAGACCCAGACCCGCACCCACCCATACACCCACACCTGCGCCTGCGTCTACGCCCCCCGTTTCTACCACTACCACTACTACCGCTCTTCCGAATGACAACTAGATCGAACATCGTCAATCTATCGGATGTGTGGGTTTTCTACCGGGCAGTAGACTGAGATCGAGCGTATGATACCTGCTGTACTTCATATTGTGATTTCGAGCAATAATAAATAAATAAATCTGTTTACACTTGTTTATACTAATCAAAATCCTAGTCAAAGGTCCCTAATAATAATAAATAAAGACTTCGACGTGCACCATGTTTCCGACACAACCCACTCTCTCCATCCTCCCCGCCGCGCTCTCCCAACCCTTCAAACGCGCCGCTCTTGGCCTCTTCCATGGCAAGACCATCCAATACGGCAACAACGTCCCCCACTCGCTCAAAAAAACCCGCCGGAACTGGCTTCCAAACGTCCACCCCAAAACCCTCTTCTCAGAGCTATTGAACAGACGCATACAATTCAAGGTGACGGCAAGGGCGTTGAGGACAATACACAAGGTGTGTTCTCCGTGGTATTTGCTACGAAGCGCGAACTTATTACATGCGTGTTGTGTGTGATGATAGCATGGAGGATTGGATCAGTATCTTCTGAATACGTCCCCGGCGCTTCTGGGGGATGAAGGGATGCGTCTACGCTTGCTCATTCGAGAACAGTTCGACGCTCGGAATGCGCTCGAGGCACGGCGCGCACAACGGGTTGCTGAGCTCGCTGCCAAAGAAGCAGCAGCCAAGGAGGCGGCATTAAAGAAGGTACAAAGGCAAAAAGAGGAAAAGGCAAGGAGAAGGGCAGCCGAGGTGGAGGGCGGTCTGGTGAAGGGATTGTTTGGAGGGTCTGGGTGAGCTTGGAGGTACGTGGAACATCGTGCCCAAGTTACCTGGGTTAAACTGTCCCGTCCAGGTCGACCACTGTATTATACCATCGCGTAGATTAATCCCACTAACTTGACCCATCTAATGAATAGGTGTAGCCGTGGGCTGGTGAAGGTGTCTAAACATCAGAAAAATCGACTTGAAGTATCGGACAAATGTATCGATGATAAATAGCTGATTGTAATATGCGTTCTACTTCCATGTGCAACAACATATGCTCAATGTCACCCTGCAAACGATTAACCAAAAGAAAAGATCGAATAGAAAGTAAGAGATGAAAAGGATGTGAACCATCTGAGATCATAGCATCGTTCCAGCAGCTGGTGGACTAAGCACCTTTTGCCACCACGTTCGTCGCTCGTTTACCCCACTCAATAATGATACGTCAGTGACGAGCGTTGTGTCTTTGACGGCATTGTCATGTTTCAAACCGGTCTTACTCGCAAGTGATCGGGTCGAGTACTTGCTCCGCAGAGAGCCTTGGAATGAGGGATGTGACCGAAGCGAGTGGTAATCACTCCCCAACCCGCCTGTTTCATCTTCACCTTCGTCCTGCGAGTCGTCATACAACGAGTCATCGTCTTCCCTACCGCCAGTGAGGGTTTCTGTGCTAGGTCGCGTCTCCCCGTCCTCGTGAGCAGTTGCGGTGCGATTCGCGCCATGTGAGCTATGTTCACCATCCCCGTCGACATCCCCGTCGACCTCGACGAGGTAAGTAAACGGAGTCACCATGTTCGGCTGCGTCACAGGAACTGGATTAAACAAGGCCTCGATCAACTTCTCCGTCCCTCTTGGATCATTGATCGTTGGCAGCCTGGAAACCTCAAACGGGCGGCGCTGTTTCTTGTGCGATGGTCTGCCATGCCCGTCTGTGTGGTTATGACCGTGTCCATGACTATGGCTTGGACCTCCGTTGGACACGCCGGATCCCGAGATGATAGAGGACGTGTCAGAACCCGAGGCTGTGATTGCATCGGACGAGGAATCGGAAGAAGCGTGCGTGTAGAGATCTGAGGCGCGTGGACGGGTGTGGTAGATGCTAGACGACTCGAGGATACCCGCAACTCCGGACAAGATCTCGCCTTTCGGAAGGGGAGGTGCCACGTATGTAGATTCTCCCGCTGTATGTTCCACGTGGACGGACAGCTATGTCATGACGTGTCAATAGATGGCATAAAAGAGAGAAAACATGGGAAACAGACCTTGAGTGTCGCGTTCGTCTTGCTTTTGCGGAGAAGATAACGACGCGTAACGACGCCGGCATTGACATACTGTGCAAGGTTGAGGAAGATGATTCCGAGACGTGGATTGCGAGGTGCGTCCGGATCACCGGCAATCACGCGCTAAGTGAATGATGAGTTGATGGACGCGTTGATAGAAAAGTAGGGTGAATCTACCTGCATCACGATAAACTTGGCTAAACAGTCACCCAGTTCGCCATGTTCTCTGCCCACGCTCATTTGGACCATGAATTTCAGTGTCTTTTCCCAAACGACATTATGCTCCTGGAGTTTGACAAATGGTGTGATTCCCTTTGCAGGCGAGTTGTGGAATTTCGCTGGAGTTGTGGCGTTGCCACTAGATCCCTTGTTGTGTGCGGACCCTGAACTCTGTCGCGACCAGTCTGCTGAGAGATAGCCCGAGGGGTTGTGGAGACGTGCATTGAAATGTGGAGACGTAGGAGACATGGATGAAGCGCTGCTCACGCTTGCGATGGACGATGTCCCACTGACACTACGTGCCATGACTGAGGGGGAAGGGTTGGCAGACACCACTACCGAAGGAATTGAAAGGGGCTGCACATGGCCATGGGCACTCCCACTGAACGAATAGAGGTGGTCATTCGAATGTGAATGTGTAGAGCTGCTATTCGCGATGCTGTGTGTATCGGAGGCAGAAGCCGCATCGAAAAGCGACGCGTTGTCGGTGTCGCTGCTCTTTGCTATCGACGTGGGCAGTTCCGGGATGGTGTCGGGTCGTGATCGTTCGTGAGGTTTGTTCTGTGCTTTTCTGGCCTTGACCTTGTCCAAAATGCTATTGCCAGAATGGGAGGTGACACCCTTGATCTTCCACTTGAGGCCAAACTCGCCATGGACGAGGGGGACATGGTTGAGTTGGTGGAGGGTGATTGTGACGGTGAAGATGGCATGTCTGGGGAGAAGATGAGCAAAATGGGCGCGGAAACCGGTGGGTTGGGTCTGCTGGGTTGGGGTGGGGCTGTTAGGGCGGGGCGTGGCAGAGAAGGGGGTGAATTTGCTACGTGGGCTCGTCGGTCTGGGCTCTGGATGGGGTGCGAGGTTCAGACGGGCAGGAGGCGGTTTGATCGGTCTCAGGGTGGACGAGCGATGTCGCGGAGACTCTGCCATGTCGTTGGCATGAAGAAACCTCTGCAGACTCGGTTCGATTCTGACTCAACGTCCGACGTACAATCTAGTAGCCGGCACAGGAATATTCTTCCGACTTGGTGCTGCAGCTTACTACCAGTGCTCATCGAGTTCATTAAAAGCGCTAGCCATGCTGGCGGGTGTGTCCTTCTAAATCATGATTCAGTCTAACCATTGGAAGTCGGCCGTCGTATGTAGCATTCCTACAAAGCCTTGTAGTGTCTGTAAATCATGATCCCTTTAACAGTAAATTCTAGAACGACCTCCGGGTGTCGCTGCATTGAGGAACTCTCAATGGTAGCTCCCAATCACCCATCATGTCGCCGAGTAGGTGCCACGAAGAAATAGTGGAATATTGTGACTACTCGACTTCAGCGTCTATACATGTCTTGACTGTTTCATCGCAACTTCTGGCGCAACTACTGCCGGTGCAGATTACCATTCATTATACCCATCCTCAGTCGTACAATCGTGCCCCAGTGTCTCACAGAGTACCTGGCAAACCCACACCAATGTCACTCGCAGAGTTACATACCCGACTGTCTCAAGTCCACGAATCCATCCAATTCTTTGATCTTCCACTCCCTCGGCTGCCCGTGATCAACCTCTCATCATCACACGAAAGAGACAACAAGCAACCCCTGCCTGGTCTCCGATTTCTTCGGGAAGAGGTCAAGCGGGATTGCGAGGTTTTGGACAAAGTAACATCCCCTCCTTTTTCAAATTCTCTGCGTTGATGTGAGAATTATTTAGTAGTTTCTCCGGGAGCACACCAACCCATCCTTGCTGTCTACCAACGCGCCGTACCTCGTTGCGGTATGGGACGAATTGGTCCATGCACATCAACCTGTCGCGATTTACCGCATGTTCCCTCTTGCGGACAGACATGACGAGGCAGCGAAGAAAGGGAGGTCATTCCAAGGGAAGAAGACCCTCAAGACACAGACACGAGCCATCAAAGTAGATGTCGTCGCCGAAAATGGGGCGCGGTGGGTGAGGGTAAACACGTAAGTCCCATCTCGCAACAGGACAGCGATTTACTGAACACCGCACCCTAGCATTAAAAATTCTCGTCTTACGATGGAATTCCGCGAGATCGATTCCTATCTGACCAGCGATGAGGACGAGGACGAGCAGAGACCACGACTTGCACAGACAGGATTTGACAACTCGGTGTTGAGAATGGGGAAAGACCTTCTGGTGGCTGCAAAAGCCAACCCCGCACCGATCCCTTTCCCTTTCCCCATCGATTCGAGCTCGACTACACCAAACTGTGATGGTGCAATGACACCAAAAGTCACGATCCGTTTGACTCGACTTGACCCCCTCGAAGATGACACGTCAGACCCTCGAATAAGCAAGACCATCCAGTGCCTGCGTGACATGGGCATCGAGGTCGAGCTTGGCGAGCGGACCTACCCCCATCCGGCCCCAATTTTAAAGACTACACCGAACCTCGGGCTATTAGAACTAACAATCAACATTAACTTGGATCTTTCTGCACTTATCGCACTCATATCCGATATCTCGCATTCACCCCTGCCACGAACGGAAGAGGAAGCCAAGGACCGGTTTGTACCCTCACAGAACTATCTCAGCTGGAAAAGGGACAGAGTCAGGTTACTCGCGCGAGATAGCTCAGCAGCCAACTCTTTTCTATCTGATGCGGACGGCAGTGGAGATGATCAGGACACATGGGAGAATTCGGGTCAACACTCGCGTGCGCTCGCAGCACAAGCTATACAAGAAATGACCAGAGGCACTCTCGAGCAGATTCATGAGTACTTGTCGGCGGTCGTCACCCCGGTATCCTCGCCGAGTGTGACATTCTGGACGACGAGCGAGGCACGTCACCGATGTCTTCAAATTGTCTCCAAGATAGGTGGTGAGAAGGAGAAGCGACGGGCAGATGCGCTATTAGGTTCGGTGCTCTGTAGACGTACCCCGCCTATCCCCTCACCAGTGGGTGCAAGATCGAATGACATCACAAGAACAGACGGGGTGTTGGAAACCATGCCAAGGATCTATGATGTGGATGGGAAAACACCTCTAGAAACATACTGGCAACGCTCCAGATACCCACCTGGGTTCCTACCTTTAGTGCCCGTCTATATCTATCCTTCGATTTTACCGGCCATGGAGAGCGAAGACGGGGGGTCTAGAACATGTTTTTTTGAAGGACTTGTGCGGACATGTACTGGAATCCTTGCGCACGATTCCACTCTCGTGTCACAGGCCTCGGGACCTTCTGACCCTTTACCGATTGCGGATGAACTTGAAGAAATCCCGCCAGCCACACAAACATCACTTCCAAAGTTGACTGCGCACACTGTTCGGTCGATGCTAGCCGGTGCTTTAAGGGGATATACGACGTTGACGACAAACAGAAGTAGCGTGAAAGCAGTACTGAAAGAGATGCGAAGAGTCTGTGGGAGGGGCATCGGATACCAGCCTGGAATGGGGGACGTAGAGAAAGCAGCGATATGGATACTTGATCCTCGCAGTCTGTCCGAAGGTATGCGTTCTGAGTAGAGGCCTGAGGTGGTGGCCACTACATTATTATCAGAATCTTAAAAATACATTACTTTTCGTAGTCTTAAAATGGATTACACCATGCAGCGTATTTATGAGGGTTTGTCAGCTCATCTGCTGTGTCACTGGGTGCTGTGATCCACTGGCAGTGGCAAAGTGTGATCGATTGGCATTGCATTGAAGGTGATCCGGTTTCCACTTCCTTGCTTACTAGTAGCTCTAGTATATGTTCGGGCCCTTTAAGCTCTGGCCATTCATTTCCCCAATACTACTACCCTCTCAACCAGCTCCAATGATGGCTGCCGCCCTGTTGTCCGCTATCGTATCCATCCAAATAAACGACCGCATGTCTTGTAAGTTTGTTTACCTGCGCCTTTCACGCGCCAATCGCACTGTTTTTCTTAGTTGTGAGCCTGGTTGCCGTCGGATACGATTACAGTATGTAATACAGATCTTTATGTTCCTTCGTATCAACTGAACTTCGATGTTCTCAGTCCTCACATTCTCCGATGAGGCATGCTTCACATTTTTGCACGCTACACATGCATCTCGCTGATTCATGATTGCTGCAGGTACAGTACATTTGGGTCAGGGTTCACTTCATGTTCCTCGACCTTTCGTGTGTTCTGACATGATTTTAGAGAAAACCCTGGACACGGTTATCTACACTATTTGTCCTTGTACGTATTATATTTCATTTTTAGGATGCTAGTAAGTTATAGCGCTGACCCCTAGGCTCGTTATTCCGGCCTATGTTTTGCCATGTTCGTCTACGCCCACTGGAAGTAAACATTCTTTCATTGCTAAATGGTTTGCCAGACTTAATTCTCTATGTGTGTATGAAACTCCAAATTCCGGTTTGTTACTAATCCGACATGATCGAAGTGGGGACCTCCTTTTTACCCGGCCCTCAAAAGGTGATTTTGTCATACCACTATCACAAACGAATGCTTCAAATTCGCATGCTAACTTGAACTACCATCAGACGTACGTGTTGATGTTCATCCGACACCGACCAATGGCATTTCTAAGCACCTAATTTTATTCAAACAGATGTGAATACATTTGTCTGTTCTTTTTTTCCAATGTCCACTCTGCTCAAAAATACTTTATAGGCGAGATTCTTCTTATCCTTTCCCAATGTGCCTCCACAATTTTTCTTGGAGCTGCGGATCGTAAGATTTTGTTTTTCCATAGTTAAGTTAATGTTCATTCATAGAGACAGTGACGATGATTCTTCGCGTGTGGGTTTTGTACAATCGGTCCAGGTTTATTTTCGGCGCTCTCTTCACATTGTACGCTGTTCAGGTCATCTCAAATCTAGCTTGGTGCGTCTTGCTGGGATTTCAGGCCTCAGGTATGTGAAATATGGTATTACATCATGCATGCAATTCATGCCATTGTTCTGGTTGTATAGTTAGTACCGCTCAGCTTCTTGATTTTTCATTTTGTACAATCCCAAGCGGCACATTCATCTTGGCCGATATATTGAGCTCAGCCGAAATCGCCCTTGGCATAGTGATGTGTCTACTTATCACTTTGCGATTCATCCGGGAGGCAGTTCAGGTGTACAAAGCAACGAGGCAACTTCACTTGAATCCTTACATGGTCCTTCTCACGAGGGAAGGCCTGCTCTACTTTATTGTGTAGGTCCGATTTGTCCATCGCCTCCTTTATCCAACTATAGTTCATACTGAATAGCATCCTGGTCATGTCTCTCATAAGCACGCTGATTGACACATCAGCTGCTCCGCGGGGAGGATGGTGGCAACTTCTCTACATATCAAATTTGGTACCTCCGATCACACTCGTCCCCCGATTCATCTTAAATTTGCGGGCACTCTGTGATGATCAAGGCGGACGAGGAAGCGACGTCGACACTGCATTTGGATTGTCATCAAGGCCTGTTCATGGCGCTATTAGCAGTGCAATTGTATTCGCGGATGCTGGGAGAAACGAGGGAGAAGAGCAGGGAGAGGAAATACAGATGGTAGAGCCCGGGAGTATTATACCGGCGGTGATAGTGGTGTGATGAATACCAATGGGTGTCAGGGTTTTGAGATTTGTATCCTATCGACGATCGAAGGTTATGAAGGCTGGGCAAAAAAATATGGATTGTAAAGAAAATCCTGCGGGTACTAGTGGTTCATTCAAGTTAGAAATCATATTGTTGGTCTTCAGTTACAATGTTAAGTTCTTCAAGCAAATTGAGCTAGTGACTGCAACAACGGTCTCAGGCTAGACGGGCCGGCGCTCGTTCACGTCAGTCCAGTCATCTACACGAAAAAGCTGGTAACTTACTGATAAACCTCGGTTATGCAGTGTTTGGATGATCGTCATTCTTGGAGTTCATGTTGAGTTGGTCTACTTTAGTGATCGACCACAGTGAGAGACACCCGAAATGAAAAGTTGAAAACAAACGGTTTGAGGTGGCTTGGTAAGTGATCTTGATGGTACCTGTGCCACTAATTCGTTGTATCACAGGGACCATCCAAGTCGTAACACTCACCGCCGACTTGGACTCGCCAGCAGACGCGTTACTATGCTACAGAGTCTGTCACTTACAAGCAGAGTCACGATGGCACATGCTTTACACTCAGCGTACTGGATTGTTGCTTGACAAATGATTGGCTAATGATATCATCAGACATTGCCATTTCCTTGCTTGCGTTCATCATGATGTCCTATGAGTCGTCTCACTAGAATCACTACCCCTATCTTGCCGGCGGACCCTTGAGTCATTGTGTTCTCAAGACATGTCGCTGCTAACGTTCATATCAATACCACTCGACGCTTCTCCATTTGGCCAGTGAACGTCACACGC
Source organism: Pulveroboletus aff. annulatus (assembly GCA_038094595.1). NCBI lineage: Eukaryota > Fungi > Basidiomycota > Agaricomycetes > Boletales > Boletaceae > Pulveroboletus > Pulveroboletus aff. annulatus. The sequence goes on from JBBPTX010000196.1 coordinate 45,836, forward strand.
AGTTCCGTGTCGTTGCTAGTGAACGCACCACCATGGCACTGCCAAGTTGCCTAGCAACACACCAGACCACCACCGAACTAGGATCAGGGGTCTACAGCTTCATTAATATTCCAGTTACTGTCACCCCGCTACAGTCATGGTTGGTTCCAGCCCTCTGCGTCTGGCTAAACAGGCGCTGCTAGTAGGTCACGTTTGCAGTGTTGTACCTCAACACCGAGTCGGGAGATGAAGTTCATCGAGGATACTTGTCTGCAAATTCGAAGTTTGGCTTCCAGCTGAGGTCTGCTACCTACAACCACGCAAACAAGCTCGGGTGCGTTGTTTCATATCCTGTCTGGTATTAATGTCAATCCCCGATTGCTATGGTAATCGGCAACTATCGCAGAATCCGGAACAGGGCCTGAAGAGCACCGCAGAGCGTGAGATATCGCCGTGCCGGTGATGCATGAGCGTTCCCGATGGTATCGGCTGCTACGCCTTTGATGTCACGGTGCCCGAAGGTCAAGCTGCGAAAGTTCTACGATATACCTATCCCATCCAAATAAAGTGGATGTCGTTGTTGACTGTCGAACCAGATGAAAAGAATCAGGTACTGGCAATGCATTCGATTTCAAGGTCGTAAGAGCAGTCACATAAGGTTAGTGTCATTTCTGCTTACCGGGACGTATAGCCATCGCTTTACACCTTTCTGTGCACTGCAGTGGGAAGACACTAAACGTAGTTTGTGGCTTTCCACGTACCTTGCTTCAAACACTGCCCCACCAAAATGGAATGACCGAGATAAATAAGTGAGTAGTGCCCGTCGGAATCGTTGCCCTCAAGACCTTTCCCTCCGCCCTTCTCATATCTTTTTTTCTACCACCACCTTGTGGTTGCGCGTTCATCCGGGCACGCTGTTAATATACCTTTTGGAATATGGGTATTCCTTTAGACGAGGCAGAGCTTTTGGGAACGTTACTTGAAGGCGTCTTGTATGGTAAGTCAGGTTAGCAATGAATCCAGGTGAAACATATCGAATAATTATCAAGGTTTCTCGTTATTGATGTTTGGAGGAACGATCTGGCAACTGTTGTCTCCATGGTCTACTCAAAAAGTGAACCATAGCATGGTTACGGTTGCGTCCTCATTAGTGCTGCTTAGTACAGCGGTGTGTTTCCCTTTCCTTTTCCTAGATCAGCACTTGATTGCTCAAATTATACAGCACCTCATAATCGACATTACAAGGATCATGGAGGCCTTGATATTCAACCAAAAAGATCCTATAGCGTACTTATCGGATGCCTCTCAATGGACGTTTGTTGCCAAGAATTATGTGTATACAATACAGTCGCTGATAGGTGACGGTGTCATCGTACGCTCTGTTTTCATAATCAGACCACCATTAGCTGACTCCAGATAGCTTTATCGCTGTTACATGGTATGGCAATCTCATCTTATCATACTTTTACCTGCTATATTTTGGTGTGCCGCTGGTGGTGAGTGCCACACACTTTCCAGTCGGCAGGGCTGGGATTGATGACGGTAAAATTTCAAAGTCGCGGGTATTGGAGCATCAGTGCAAGCAACGCAAAATAGCTACTTTGGCGGGGACCTCCGGCAATGGGTCATAGCGTTTTATTCCACGACGCTTGCAACCAATCTATCAGCAACAGGTACGTGCTCGCGTCTCGAAGAATGTTGCACAACTAGTACCAATGTCTTTCCAATTTACCAGCTTTACTAGCTTACCGTATCTGGGATATTCAGCGAAGGACTACGAGACTGAGTGGCCAGCAATCTCAACTGCGGAAAATAGTGCTCATCATTATTGATGCTGGTGTGATTTATAACCTTTCCCTTATTGCGGCGTGGATCTGCTTTTCATGTGAATCTTATAGCCAGATCGCGGTTCAAGACATGGTCAGCCATCATGCCTCACTGGTCTATTAGAACAATCTCACTAAATTGTTCCGTCGACCGCCAGATTGTGCCTATCATCTCCATCACGTTCTACACGGTGATCCTCTGTGTCAAGTTCATCAGCCGGGTCAACCAGCCAGTCCGAAGCTTCTCACTTGGACATACATCCACCGGCAATACCGTGACCGCTTGTCCGGGAGACAGAGTGCAAGTTCACATCACCACGCTAACGGAGAACAAAGTAGACGATTTTTTCCCGTCAATGATGTCGGACGCTGCATCAAGCAACGGAGATCGTCGGACCCCTGTCAAGTTTGACGGCGGTTACGCAGTGTGATTTCATTTTCCTTAGCAATAGCATGTTTAGCACACAACACATTTATAAACTGCTACGGGGTTTTGGCCACACCTGATACGGCAGGCGCGCTATAAAAGTGGAGAAAAGAAGAAGCAGTGGCTGGTAGTCAAGCAGCAATGGACTGGCTCGACAACGGTGAAGTTGGCTACTCGCCAGTAGCGATCATGGCTCTGGTCGCACGAGTAGTCTCAGGCAGCCTATGACAGACTCGACACAAAACGCGCTGAATGTGAAAGCGACACTTATAAAGTTGTGTCTGCGATATATATCAAACACTTAGACATTCCACAATGCCTAGTAGGCATATGTGGTCGATGTGACATCTTAGCTCATCTTGCGAGAAAATCTACACTGAGTGAAGAGGCTAGCGCTGCACATGTTGATTACCCGAGTAAAGATTTCCAGGGCTGCTACAGGTTGAAACGAAGGCTGAAGAGACATTCGGTAGAGACAATGCTTCGACTGTAGTAAGTTATGGTAAGGTTCGACATATCCTATTTTGAGTAAAGGTCAGCGCCAATAAAGATGATAAATAAAATGTGCATACGTGAACGAGAAATTGCCCATGTTTGCGACAGCAGCAATAGTAGCGCCGTGCAGTGTAACATTAGAGAGATACGTTCTGGAAAGTCTCCGAGTCCTTACCATAATAATGATACCAGTTCATGGCGGGCACGGTGACATAACCCAGAACATACAATGCAAGCCTCTCCCTGACTGATTGACTGGAAAATGGCCTTGCTCTCAAATCCGCAGCAGTTTCAAAATCTTCTGAGCCAAGTGCTGTGGTCGCTTCTGGATCATATCTGTGCCTTGAATCGTTTGAATTCCTGCCAGTGATAGTAGTCGCGGCAGTGCAGAAGTGGCTTTGAGCAGGTTTATGCTTCCGGGCCACTCAAATCGAGATCCAGCAGACGAGTACTGAAAAATATTGCTGGGTTGAGTTGATTGCCTTCCGCCGACGTGGACAACCTTCAAATTCCAAGTCCTAGACCGCTTACCATGATGGGGCCACTGGCCGGGACCGCCTTCATCATGGCCAAGTTTGTGCCCTTTAAGTTTTCTGCGACGTGATGAGAGAAGGTCCCAGGATATACTCGTATGACTCAATGTCACTGGCAGCGTCAAGCAAATCAGTTTGAATATTCCGGAACATTTAGTGGCTGTGCTGTAAAGATTTCAGTACTGTGGCTGTGTTGGATGCCGTTTGCCTACTTGCCGGTGGCGTGGGGAAGATATGTTCATCTGCCAGTGATCGAGGACAGAAGGCTCGCAGTGCGCACTGTCGCTCCGATCGTGCGACGGAGAAGGGGTAACGACTCGCTTTCGTACTAGGTTTTCCTCTGTTCACAGTCGATCACCTGGACGTATTTGGGGAGCTCCGCACGCATTTTGTATATCACTAGATCTGTGGAGATCTACATGATGTCCAAGTTCAAGTTAACGTCACCCCAGAATTTGTCCCAGTGAAAAAGGCAGGAAGGACTTCCTGTGGAAGAAGAGGATGCCTACATGCGGGACTGACGACCGCCATATAGCCTGATTACACGTCACAAAAAGACCC
>JBBPTX010000197.1:0-49570 GCA_038094595.1 Pulveroboletus aff. annulatus
AGGTAGAGAGGGAGACAGCAATGCGTCTTGTCCACGGAACCAATCTAGTCTTTCCGAACCACCACTGAGAGGTGCGACATGTGGCTTACCTTGCCCTTTGGATCCCATTTTTTCTTACCGAATCCCAGGACCATGGAGGAAACCAGGACGAGGAAGAATGCAACGAGACTGGGCCACACAAAGGACATGAAAAAATAGGCTCTTAATGCTGTCAAGTCAACGTTGGCAGCGAGGCAGTGCTGGCGCTTCGGACCAATACATTCTTCTGGAACAGCGCCTACTGTCGCGGCCAGAAGCGTGTCTCTGGTCTCAAATGCATGGTTGTGCTGAACATATAATATTCGGTGATTTATTGGCATGGGTCGCTTCGACACCAAATGCTGCCCGAAGACTTCGTAGTGATATGGCGCATGACATGGTCTGCGGGTGCTTCACTGGTAGCAGGTAACCATCCACATCCACCCTTCTTTCTGCCGCCTTGAAGATGCAAGTTCTTGATGGACTGTCGAGAAAACAATGGCGAGTGCGGACGGGCCTGGAAGGCGAGCCTTTTCTGTGTCCTCGAAACCTGGCCTGACATAACTTCACGGGTGTACATGCGTCGCTGTTATCAGATATCACCTTAAAACATGCAGTTCTCGCGCTACGCCATAAGAGCATGTCCTTGGTGGAGCTCGTGAGCACGTTGTCGGCGCGCAGTTTAAACGTGTCAAGCAGTCCCGCCAGTTGTACACATCAACCCACAACCAACCTCTTAGACTCAGTACTAGACTTTTCGACGACGTTAACATGTCGCGTCAACAGAGCCTCCACGTATCTGGCAAGTTCGGCTTTCATATGATTTGGACCAAGGTTTGAATTCCTTCTCCGTAGACATCTCTCTCAACGTCCAAAGGCGGTTCGGAAAGACCATAGATCATGTCGTATTTCAAGCCAAGACAGGGAGCTTTAAAAATGAGATCCCTGTGACCATTTCCCCTGGCGAAATGCACCAAGAAGAGTTCGATCCAGCCCTGTGAGCCGTCCAGCCAATTGCATCGTGAATTGACCTGAATTTTATTTGCTTCAAGGGGCTGTCTGCCAGAGACGGATTGCCTACATCGTTACAGTATCGATCACAAATACTCGGTATTCAGAGACATGCCAAACTCACTGTTACTATGAGCTTGTGTGACGTGATAGCTGAAGCACGGGACGATCATCGCGGGAAAAGGAGTGAGTCATACCACGCTTTTTCTTGACCAGTCTCACATTTACTTTCGGAAGCATACTCCAAATCGTACAAAAACGTCGAGGTCATCGTCCGCATGTTTTCTTATCTGGCACCTGGCCCCGGCACAAATTCCCACGATATTCCTTCTATGCCGCCTCCCACCATCAGCGCTTCTTCACAATCAGCTCCATCGACATCCACTACCGAGGACATCCTCAAGATGTGCCTTCGGTGAGCACTTCCATACCGGTCTCCCACCTCATCTCACTGATCACTCCCAGTTTCCGACTCTTAATCATAGAAAACGTGATTCTATTTCACATCTCTCATAGTAACCGCACTCACACTCCATATCTAGAGCAGGGTAGGAAAGTTGACCCTAAATCGTAGAGTATTCCAGATGAAGGATGTGGTCAGTAGACTCTTGCTTATAGTTGTTGTCTTGCGAACATTTTGAACAGGATGTCTCGGAAAACTCACAAGGTCGAGCCAACATTGACCAAGAGTTCATCGCAGAGGACAATGGGCTATTTATAGTCCATGACAGCCACGGGCTTGAGGCTGGTGAAGGTAACAACTTTGATGAAATGAGACACTTTATCAAGGAGCAACAAAACAAGAAATGGTTGGCAGATTGACTCCATGCTATATGGTAGGGCATCCTGTTTGACTTGAACACTGCTGACTGAGTGCTCTGGGGTATGTCCTCCACTTTGCTATGCAGATAGATGGCCGGTTTGGTCCCCTTTCAGTCAGTTGAATAGTGAAAAAAAGGTTCTGGCTGGAACAAATGATTCCTCAGCTCATTAAGATCACTATCTCTGAGATTGAAAAGTATGTCCAGGCCGACCCATCCTACACAACCGAGATGGTGGCGCGATCGAGCCTGGAGCATGACGCGCTGTTTATTCCCACTGGAATGGCCCAGTCGGCATCGTCGAGGGGAATGTCGTACTCACCGTCTCGTATGTCTGCGTCCCATCAACTTCACAAGCTAATCTCACTCACCTGCACAGACTTGGGGAAAGACGTCAGCGTTCGTTATCAAGGCGGAGTGACTGTAACTGCTGCCATAGGATACTGAAAGAGCCTCGGCACCCACGTGACATTCTCCCCTGAGATGGTGCAAAAATACCTACTCGTTGTACATGAGGATATAATGATCCCGGCATGGTAAGTAGTTTTCCTCTTCGTGCTACGGCGCTCAATACTTCCAAGGTCCTGGAGGGAGATGACGTCAACGAATTGTTGTTGAATACCTCGAATCTTGGGGATTCGCCCAGTAAATGGTGCTCTGTAAGTCTGATGCATCCTTGACCTGCTACAGGGTTGGACGAGATGTACAGGGACGGTGTGATACCATTCGTGTCCGGGCTAGGCGTGTTAATTAATGATCGGGGCTGCCATTGCATTCCCTCTTGCCGCAACGGTCATGCTTGCATCGTTGTGCATCGAGATTTGCAAGGCGTCGTAAGTCACATCCTATTCTACATAGTCGGGTATCGGTAGATCCTAAAATTTGTATCTCTCAAGACGTGACTCTCGTGCTAAACGTCTACGAAGATTCACGGTACAGGAACTGTGTGCACTTGGAAATCCATGATTTCTGTGCCCAGTACTTGGTGGTGCCAGGATGTGATACGTTCTTGGAGGAGATTACATTACTGATCAACTGGTATAATATTACTGACGGGGACGTGATACGTGCCCGAAGAGAGATCCGGCGGACACCCCCAGCGGGCCCTGCATCCTAGTCAGCTCACTCGGTATCAGCTCACGGTCGTATAAGGATTTTTTGCACAGGGTGTACATATCACACCTGAGCTCGTATACGCAATACACGGTCATGTCCAAGCGTGTCGCAAGCGGACAGGACTGCAACGTTATTGACAGACGTACTAGTACGAGACTCAAGTTGGTACATTCCTCGAAACTGTTCATTAGAAACTTCTCCTAGTAGCAGTTTGTGTAAAAAAGGACAGAAGAACTAAATAGCCGCGTTCGCAGTATCTGAGTACTTATCGTGTACACCTGTAAGTACCAACATGGAAGTAAAACGAGTCACACATGCCGAATAGCCCAGCTCGCCACGATCTCGACACAGCGTGCTAGTGATAAATTGGGTGGGCGTGGAGGAGCAGCGGCGCAAAAATGTCAACGGCTCAGTCGAGATGATGGACAAACAAAGGGCTGATAGATCATCTTGAGTTACTTGGTCGTACACACACGACCTATCGGTGTTACATGGGTGTAAGGTTTACATTAGGACCCTCACGCGTTCAATGTTAATTGCACACACCAAAGAAGGCAGAGTCAGGTTCGGAGGTAAACCCTGACCATGGGTAGGAGAGTCACCCGAGCATTCCCTATGAAAAGAGAACCAAAGGATATGGCGATCAGGCGTCCGAAATGGATCCTGTTGACCAAGACTCAGCTACATGGTGCTTTTTTTTGACGAGGGCATAGTTTGACGTACAACAACTGGTTTATACGAATCCATGTACCAATGTCAGCGGATTTGCAATGAGATGGTTGCAATACCGAACGCTGGTCGTGTGTTCCCCGTACAGCCAGCTCCGAGTCCGAGAAACTCCATGCTGTCTGGAATTGTTATGTACTTGGATGAGATCAGTGTGGAACAAAGCGCAACGGTAGCACAGCCAAGTCGCAAGTCAAAGAGCCCTATTTTTGGCCTTGACTCCCATGGTGGCAGGTGGGAGCCGGCGCTGTCATCAAGATGATATTTATCCTCTATGCTCTCTTCCTAGGCTTTCCTCGCACACCAGGATGAGTCCCTTGCACAGAAGTGGGCTCAGCCTCCGTCAATTCGTCTTTTCCTATGCTCCAGATTGGTGAGTTAGTATTGGAGGTCATGTCAAGGATGCTAACCTCGTTCAGGATCATCACGTTTGGCTTGTGGTACGCACAGTCTTGTCTAGCGAGAACCATGTCGATGATCATCCTGGCAGGTGGATCCTGACGTCTATCGCTCATAATATCGCCGGGTTCAAGAGACAATTCTCGCTGTCGGATCCCTCGTGAGTTTCATTTTCATGCTGGATCGTCGAGTCTGAGGTGCCCGCAGCTTGCAATACCCGTCAGTCAAGTCTTGATGTCCAATCATCCTTGATACTCATTTTATGCCAGCTATGCAGTTCAGCAAACAGTCAGCGTGCGTGACCCATCATCATCCCATTCCTCCCACTCTTTGACCGGGTAGCTATATAGACCGAACTGCTTTGGTTCCTCAGCAGCACGCTTCCGCTAATCGTGCAGATCTTCATCAACTTGCTCGTCGTGCGGTCCTGGTGGGATCTCCACCATAGCACTCTCGGCCGTGCATCTCCTCTTCCTCTTTTCACGTCCCCCAGCATCTGACACTCCGTTGTTTAGTGGGATTGTCTATCGCAATCACCCATTCTGTAACTCAAGTCATCAAGGTTATCGTCGGTCGTCCCCGTCCAGGTGAGCCCACCACATTCGTATGAGACATCCTGCTTAGGCCAATAGACCTCATCTCGCGCTGCCAACCATTGGCTGGTTCACAAGACCCAGTGCTGGGTCTCTCCACCATTGATATCTGCACGCAGACCACGACACATATTCTCGAGGACGGCTGGCGCAGCTTTCCCAGTGGTCATTCCAGTCGTACGTCCTGTCCCGTACGCTGTGCTCGAGCTAACCCGGGTCGTCCCAGTGTCGTTTGCGGGACTCGGGTTCCTCACGTTTTACCTCGCTGGGAAGCTCCAGCTGTTTGATACACGTGGACACGCCGTGAGTGACCTTTGAATCAGTCTCGTCCGAACACTGAGCAACTGCGTTCACATGTAGTTCAAAGTATGGCTCGTACTTGTGCCCATCGGGATCGCCTCTTGGGTCGCGCTCTCGCGCACCATGGATTACCGACGTACGTACCATCCTCCCTTACCCAGACATGCGCTCATATTTGAGTCGATATGACAGATCACTGGCAAGACGTACTGACCGGGTCTGCACTCGGTCTTGGCGTCGCCTACTTTTCATACCGACAATACTACCCAAGCCTTGCTTCCAAGGCAGCTCGTATCCCATTCACCACACGATTCGAGGCAATGGAGTACAACTTGGACGATGGGACGGTTGTATTCACGGACGGTGACGCCGATAATGATGAGGTGATGGGACTGACCGCCGGGAGGAGCAGAGTACCCGATGACCAATTAGAGTAAGTAGAGCGGATGCCTATCATAACAATTGTAGTCACTCCGATGATGGCGATCAGTCTGCGAGCAATCCTATTAGGTACACCACCACGAGGACATGCCTTTTTCGCCACGTGTTTGAGAAAATCATGGGGGTAAACGAGCTGCGCGTTTTCCACACGACTCGCCTGTACAGCCTTGATACAACTTTGAAGTAGAAGGCAATGAATCTGATGATGACCGCAATGTACTGTGCACGTACAACGACACGATCAGTAAACCTGCCAGGCCGCAATCGTGCCTTCCAATTACAAACTCCTTTGAGCCGCCGCGTCATACGAGTGCATCAGTAAAACGAGTCTCACCACAACGCCGTCTCACCGAAACACGGACCCAGTGACAATATTGAAGGGAAATTTCCCAACGATGGTCTACTAGGATGTCAAGGTAGTTAGACTCGGATGTCCAGGGTGGATGTTGACCGATCGTGAACATCGCAATGACGATGATGGTCACGTACGGCTCTGGGAGCAGCAGTCACTCGGCCAACGCACGCTGGTACCCACTTTCGGTGACCAGTTGTTGTGTCGGTAAGGAGAAAAAAGGGCGTACACATGGTCACTCGGAAAGTAAATGAGAAGACTCAACACAGCAAGACGTTACTAGGTCATTGACTGTTCCAATGACTTGTTCCCCCGGCAGATCCGTCGGGTTAGGGCTATGGCGCAGAAATGAAAACTCACACTTGGCCCTACACGCGAACGAAATAGTGAAGCGGTCTGCAGGAAACGTCCATCAAGAGACCAGGTTGATTTCACCCTGTTCGGCGCATCCGAGTCCGAGATAGTATTAGTGCATATCTTCTTGAGCTAGCTTGATCGCGGATGTCGATATTCCCTGCGAGGCTACCGATTCCAACGGGGTAGGGAAGCGGCTCTGCGTCGGGTTGAATGGGACGGTGCTTTGTGGTGCCGAACCAAACAATGAAGCTTTGCGATGCGAATGATTCAAACTCTAGCGCTGAAAACCGTGACTCATCTGTGATAGGAATCGTTTTCGTCCTAAAAACCACTTCAGATCACTTCAATAGGTATTATACTGACACACGTGAATACATTGAGCGTATTCATGCTGAAAAAGGCAGATATAATAATGGAAGAGAGACGGTGATTCGGCAGTGAGACAGGTCGCTTGATTCGAACAGTCCGGGCCGAAACGGACCGCGTCCCTATCTCGGACCTGTGCATGCGCATTCCAAAGTCAAGATTCGAAGATCAGGCGTCGATGACACCCATCGTGGAAGCATCTGAGGCTTGCGGTGTGGTTAGTGAACGTCGGCCCAGCCGGACCGTCGGAGCGATCGAAAGAGTCGTTGCGTAACTTCAATTACCGCGAGTCTTTGGTTTGTTCAACAAACTTTTAACTTCGGGACCACCAGCCTGCCAGCTTACTCAAAGGTCGAGTGGCACTGATGCTCAGGTTTGTCCTGTTCGTCACCAGTACCAACTCACCGTGGACGCTTAGGCTGTCAGTTAGGCTTCACATTTGTAATGTGTATTCTTAGGCTCACTGGCAGACTCGCAAGATCCGCTCAGACGATCCTGATTCAAGCCTGCTTGAGAAGACAGTCTATTAGATTCATCTGCTATTGGATACCTAGTATGTTCACTGCCAGGTCAGGACCAAATAGTACCGTTTCATGTCAAACTGCTGATTCTAGCTCTCATCATCCTCGCTCACAGGTTCAGAGTCATCTAGATTACGAGTGTCTGTGTCAAGTGGCACACTTGACACTGAACCTCCTTCAAGTTGCTTGACCTCGAATCTCAATCCTTCACTTCTCCCATATCCTGGAAGACTGGGCCCGGACAGCACTGGTAGGTCCGTTCCAATCCCTCTCATTGACAGAACATCTAGATGCCACACATACACTATTACAGCAATTCAATCTTCTATAGATCACACACGGTGTTCACAATCATGTCCGTCTGTTGTTCTCGTTTAAAGCTGAACGAAATTTGGTGTAGATTCCTCATACCCCCCCAATTCTGAGCTATTATCACGCACCTCTGTATGTATGCCTCGATAGCGCTTGTTTTTGAAACCCCCGTTCAAAGATACTCTGCAATCCACTGATTCTGATTGTAGGGTTGGTATGGCGGTCCGAGTGCGGTCCGAGTACTTGTTAGCGCCTGCGCCCACAACTAACCGCATCCGTAAACAACGTTCGCTTCTGTTTCCAGGACCCACAGCCCCAGTTACCACTCTCTGCTCCTCCTCCCCCAATCGTATTTTGCTAGCCTTCACACCTGTACCAGCAGATACCATCGCTTAGGATCAAATATGGCCCCGGACGCGAACGAGTATGTATATTAATTACTACATCCTCCTTGGAAGTGAGCTTAATTTCTCTCTAGGGATAAAAAAATCGCTATCAACGGTGGGAATGCCGGGTTTGACCTTCGATCCCCTACCCACTCACCTTTCATACTTCTAGACATCGAACTTCGCGCTCCAGTACACCGAAGGTCTCTTGTGGCGAAGCAGTACCTCGTCCGGTTTTCAGTGGGCGGTTCGAATCCCCCACGATCGACGCAACAGGCAAAGGAGAAAAAGAATCGTAGTTCTTGGGATGAAATTTTCTATTTGTGAGTTACTCGCATTATTTGATGCTACCATACTGGATCTTGCCAGTGACGGGAATGACGATGCTGTCCTCATTGTAAAGGCGTACCGAAAAGCGCCTATCGGACAGGACAAGTTTGTTGGAAGTCTTACCGATACCATTGGTGTGATACTGGGAAGATTGAACGAAGGCGGTGCGAGATCCCTCTATACGATGTGATCAACTGACCAGCTCTGCTACTAGTACTTGAAGAGTCTCTTGAAACGCATACCCCCGAAGGGGAAAAAAGACCCTCCGGATTCACAATCAAGTTCGCGTTGACTGTGGAGAAACGTGGAAACGTTGCCGCCGACGAATTGCAAGCTATCGAAGTCGTCAAAAAAGCTTCGGAAATGCTGGGCCCACTCGGTCCTACGTCACAACTTGTTGACCGGGCGGGTTCGGTAGTCAATACTGTCGCAAGTGTCATCACTGAACTTCAGACGTTTGAGAACACATGGGATATATTGCTGAAAAGGATCGCTACTATTAACAGGATCGTGGATGGGATTGCAGCGGTATTTAGTCATTTGGCGCTCCCCTCCCCTCTTGCTAAATGGCACTTAGATTCACCCTTACACGTCGTTGGCGTGGTCTGTGATATCGGCTGCAAACACGGTCTGTCCATCGTTCAACGTTCTCACCGGTATCCAAAGCTTACGTCTTCTTAGGTGTTGATAAACCAGAAGAATCGCGATGACCGGGTTATTCGCTTAGCGGGTACCATGAGCGATGTGTTATCATTCGTCGAAGATGCCGATCCCTTGAAGGCAGTCGAGGCGCATAGTCGGGCCATCAAGCTTCTCATCCAGCAAGTGACAGAGTGCGGGTACTTTATCGCCGGATACTCCAAGCAAAATAGCTTTTGTGGGTCCTTGTCAGCTTTACGATGTCCGTAGCTGATCTTCATCCCTAGGGACTCGGACTGCAACATACACATTCTCCGACATCGACGCAAAGATTACGGATTATGAGAATAAGCTACAGGACTTGAAAACCGCATTCTTACAAGGAGTTACATTGGAGTCGGGCGTCATTGTCTTTCGTATGATGAACATAGTCGAGACCATTGGTAGGCTACATCTTTGAGATGGTGGTAAGACACTCACACATTCGGTCCATAGAGGAATCCATCGACTTGAAGGACATATCTTATGCAGGTGGTGCCCGATATGTGGAGGATAAGGCGTGTTTGCCGGGGACGCGCGAAGCCATCATCCAAGAGATTTGCGATATCCTCAACAATCCCGACGAAGATGCTCCACGAATATGCCTGCTCACTGGCGTCGCTGGTTCAGGGAAATCATCCGTCGCCCACTCGGTCGCACGACTGTACGACGAACAAAAGAGGCTGGGCTCTTCGTTTTGCTTCCTTCGGAGCGACGTCGTGAAACGCAACCCGCAAAACTTTTTCAGTACCATCGCTTGCGATCTCTCTGACCACGATCCCCAGTACAAGTCTGAACTCTGGAAGGTCGTAAAGGATAATCGATCACTCCGCATGTCAACGTCGATCGCAGAGCAAGTCCAGCGGCTCATCATCGACCCCGGCAAGCACCTCCACACCATCGGCCCGTTGATCATCGTCGTAGACGCGCTCGATGAGAGCGGGGATCCACCCAATCGCCGTGATCTCCTACGCGTTTTTTCTGAGCAGATCGCCGAAAACAAACTTCCGCCCAACCTTCGCTTCCTCATCACATCCCGCCCAGAGAGCGACATCCTCGCTACACTCTTGTCTTGCCCACAGATCGTCCATAAACAGATGGGTGACGTTCATCCGGACGTCGTCGACGCTGACATCAAAAAATTTGTTCATCACTCTTTGCGCCCCCGATACGACGAGCTTGGATCTGCCTATCCAAACCAGGAATGGTGTCGACTTCTTGTCTATCACTCCCAGCATCTCTTCCAGTGGGCTTCTACCGCATGCAAGTTTATTATGGGGGACGGTGCTGCTGGGCTCAATATACGTGATCGGCTCAATATACTCTTACACAGCAAGAACCGCGACGGTGTCCACCCTCTGGACGAGCTGTACCAGACCATATTAGGGCAGCTGTTCACGTTGAATTCCGCTCGCGACAAGTTTCGGGACGTTATGGGAATTGTGCTCGTCCTCGAGGAGCCGTTATCTCTTGCCTCCCTTACCTCCCTGTTCGACGGTGACTCCAGAGTCCGAGATATCATCAAACCCCTGGGGTCGTTGCTCGACGGGGTTCTCAACGAACAGAAACCCATCCGCCCACTCCATACCTCCTTCCGCGACTTTCTACTCGACGACACTCGCTCCTCGATATTTCACATTGAGCTCTTATCCTCTCATTCTCTCGACGTTGGACGCGCGTCGCTCGCCTCTATGCAACGGATGCTCAAGTTCAACATCTGTGACCTCAAGGATTCTCGGCTCCGCAATGCTGCTGTCCCTAACCTAGCGAACCAAGTGACCACGGCTATTCCCCCCTACCTTGCGTACGCTTGCCAGTATTGGATGGACCATTTGCGACCTGCGGACTGTACTCCTGAGCTGTTGGACGAGGTCACTCTGTTCTTCAAAAACTTTTTCCCCTTCTGGCTCGAGGCCATCAGCCTGCTCTCTTTCTCCTCCCCAGTCTTATATATCCTAGATGCACAAAGGACCTGCAATATCCTTCAACGCTGGGCCAAGGTGAGGCCGATCATGGTGATGAGTCATGAGTATTAACCATAAATAATACCTCTAGGGTCATGAAATTGCATTTCTTGCTGCAGAGGCATTCCAGTTCATCCAGCTCTTTTCCCCCATCATCAGAGAATCCACCCCTCATCTTTATCTATCAGCCATGCCCCAGACACCTTACAACTCTCCACTCTGCCAAATATGGGCCAACCATCTCCAGAATTGTCTCTCAGTGACCTTGGGACATCCAGAAACCTGGCCACCAGAGATTCATACCCTTCAAGGTCATACAGATGATATCATCTGTGTAGCCTATTCACCTGATGGTAGTCACATTGCTTCTGGCTCTCGTGACAAGACCATTAGAATCTGGGATTCAACTACTGGCCAGTGTGTTGCAGGTCCACTCCAGTTGCACTCTGCAATCAGAAGTGTTGCCTATTCCCCTGATGGTTGCTATATTGCCTCCAGTTCAGGAGATTTTGTTAGGATCTGTGATGCAAGCACTGGCCAATGTGTAGCTGGCCCATTTGAAGAGAAAGCTCCAATCAATTCCATTGCCTATTCACCTGATGGGAAACATGTTGCTTTTGCCTTTGCTCATTCTCATGATATTAGAATTTGGGAGGTGGATTCTGGCAGATGCATAAAAGGACCATTCCAGGGGCACACCAATACAATTAAATCCATTGACTACTCACCTGATGGCAGTCATATTGTCTCTGGCTCTGAAGACACAACACTCAGAATTTGGGATGCAAACACTGGGGAGTGTATGGTGGATCCTCTTCAGGGACATACAGCAGTGGTGTATTCTGTTTCCTGGTCACCTGTTTCCTGCCATGTTGCCTCTGGATCAAGAGACTATACTATTAGAGTCTGGGACTCTACCACTGGAAAATGTGTGCTGGGTCTACTTGGACATGCTAATTGGGTACACTCTGTTGCCTACTCTCCTGATGGCACCCAAATTGCCTCTGGCTCTGCAGACAATACTGTTAGAATTTGGGATGCAAACACTGGCAATTGTGTTGCAGGTCCATTTCAAGGGCATACAGGTTTGGTCACCTCTGTTGCTTACTCACCTCATGGCAACTGTATCATCTCTGGCTCTTGGGATGACACCATTAGAGTCTGGAATGCAAATTCAGGCTATCATGGTTCAGACACACCTCAGGGCCACTCAAAGAAGATTGTTTCTGCTGTCTATTCCCCCAATGGCAATCATATTATCTCTGGCTCTGCAGACAGCACTGTCAAGTTTTGGAATCCAACCACTGGAGAATGTATAGCAAGTCCATTTGAGAACTTTCCATACATCACATCTCTGGCCCTCTCACCTGATGGCAGCCACATTTCCATTGGTACCTTCTCTGGGGAAATTTGGACTTGGAGTTCAGCTACTGGAGTTGCTGGTCCATTCTCAAGGCACAATAGGGATATCCCAACTCTTGCCTATTCACCTGACAGCAAATTCATCATCTCTGGTTCTGCAAGCAAGACTCTCAGAATATGGGATTCACAAACTGGAAAGTGCTTGGCAGATCCTTTTCTTGGACACACTCACTGGGTTTACTCAGTTGTCTTCTCACCTGATGGCAGTCGAGTTGCTTCTGGCTCCAAGGATAATACTATCAGGATTTGGAATCCACTCAGTGGGGAGTGTGTGGTGGGCCCATTGGAGGGTCACACTGATGCAGTCCACTCTGTTGCCTACTCTCCTAGTGGCAACTATCTTGCCTCTGGCTCTTGGGACAAGACCATCAGAATTTGGGATCCAGTCAGTGGACAGTGTGTGGCAGGTCCATTCCAGGGTCACACAGATAATATTTTGTCTATTGCTTATTCCCCTGATGGTGCTCACATTGTCTCGGGTGGTGAAGATAGGTCCATTAGGATTTGGAATGCCAGCACTGGAGAATGTGTAGGGGGTCCATGCACAGTGCATACAGATGCAGTGGTCAGTGTGGCTTACTCTCCTGATGGCAGTCATATCGTTTCTGGATCCGAAGATTGTTCCATCAAAGTATGGTCTCACCAAGATGTTATTTCCTTTGGTGAGATCCACCAGGAAAAACTCGATGGTTGGGTTGAACTGGCCGATGGTGCTTGTTTCTGCTGGATTCCTTCTTGGGGTAGATATGCCCTTCATCTTCCGAACCAGTCCTTGGTTATCTCTCCACGAGAGACGTACAAGCTTGATATTAGTCATTTCTCGCACGGAGAGTCTTGGGCATTATGCTGGAAGTGATGGCCATGTCCGTAAAGTGATACATACCAGTACTTCGTACCCGAATGTATTTAGATTGTTTCGTGTATTTCTCTGGAGTGCCAGCTCTAGAACATCTCGCCTGGAGGGATCGTGGTGTGGGGGGGGAGAAATAGCCCCGCCTCGAACGATGTTTCAACGAGCAGCTTGATCATAGAGGCACAACAGTAACCTGCGCGTTTGATCGGCGATGTGAGATAAGAAAGAAAACGCATTGAAGAAAAACCGAGCTCAACGGTACGATCGAAGCATGTCAGTCGTAGCTCCTCCGGCTGGAATAATGTAGCCAAAAGCAAAAGCCGCAAAAAGTGCGAATACTTCAAATTCGGTGGCGAGATGTTGGCAAATTATCCTTGAGAACCAATTCTTGGCGTATAATAATCTGGACGCTGCGCGATGGCGGAACAGAATCATCCCTGGTTTTGTTACTTGGTGCAGTGAGGATGTGCACTGTGGAGGGCGTAGCTGCGCAGTGTCTCGGAATCTCAGCTGGCTATGGATACGACTGCGACAGGGCAGTACACGAGCATCTCAGCGTCTCGACGATACCGAAAGACCCCGTGTGGTAGTGCCGGCTTCGTTTCGTGAGGTATGCGCAGTTAGTATTGCCAAAGGTTCAAGTTGGATGCACCTGAAACATACTGAATAGTCCGGACGCATCAAACGTCGCAGGCAATAATGTATATCTGGCGCTAGCAAAGGCACAGACAACTCTCTCGTCAGTCAAAAGCTCAGACGACCGCTTGGCGTGTCTGTCTCACCTGCTTTGTTGCCATGATGTTGCAACCACCTTGTCCATAAGTTTGCGGATCGGCGAAATATACTAGAGTGGTGTTCGAGTGAAATATCAAGTACTCACACCGGGATTCTTACGTGTGGCCGGTACATGTAGTTCTGTAGCGCTCGAATGGGGGTAAAATAGGATTCGTACACATTAATCCATTAATCATCATTATACAAAGTATTGCATGGCACCCTGAAATCACAACAGAATCAGTAACGAACGTAAAGGCAAGATACAGCGGAAATATCGAAATGCGGTGACACGCACCAATTTTCTTGTCTGCATACCCTTGTCCCGCTCGTTCTCCGGCGCGGCACCAAATACGGTGAAAAATCTTCCGACCTCCCCGCCATTTACAGTCCTATTCTCGTTCCCAGTTTCGCCATTGCTCAAACCACCATCACCGTTCCCTCTTCCTCTGATCGTTAAAATACTAGCCATATTCCCACATCGATAACAATAATTAGGTGCACTCCATACCGTGACGAGGGCCTCGTTGAACATATATTTGTAGCCTTCCTGGACTAGCTGATGAGCGCGGGCTATGAGGGTGAGATCGTTCGTGTGATTAAACTATTGCAAACAGAGGTAAGCTTGCAAGTCGACGACAAGTGACTGACACACCTCTCGGGTAACATCTCCCCCGAATAGCCAACCAGCGCCACGAGGACTGACAGCCCATGTATCAATGTCTTCTGGATCCGACCACATGAGATCTGCGGTACGGTGGATGAGGCATGCAAAAATAGGCGGAGGGGTGGTACAAACCACAAAAAGCACCCTCGTGTGGAATTTCCTGTGCGCGTGACAAGACCCGTATCTGATCTAGCGTGCGTATGTCGGGTGAGAGTCCGCCGTGTACGCAAAGTGTTTCTCCGTCGATGATCTACTCCGGGGAACCAACGTTTATTAGGATATGGGCAGGAAAGGAGGAGCGACTTGCAGCAGCAAGATTGAGATAGTCGAAAACGTTACAACAAGCCTTCCAAACCGCCGCGCTGCCATACTTTTGCTGGCATTCGTCTGCAGTGCTCGGTTGGCATTTGTCTTCAAGTAAGAGGAAGAAACGAACCGTAAAATCCGTAAACTTGGGTTATCTGTCGACTCTCGTGGTTTCCTCGGAGTAGCGTGACCTTGTCGGGGTATCTGGACGGGAATGAAAAGACGACGACTTCGAACGAGAATATGATGCACACCTTGCCTTGAAGGCCAGCAGGAGGGACACTGTCTCAAGGCTGTAGTGACCACGGTCGACAAAGTCGCCCTACGGCCGTTGAGCATAGACCTCGTTATCAAAAGCGACACCTACGTGCCATAAAGATGTAGCTCGTCTCTGGCACTTTGCCGCCCTTTCTGAGCAACTCGAGAAGGTCCCAGAACTGGCCATGGATATCACCGCATATCGTCACCGGAGAAGAGACCGGCTGAATGTTGGACTCTTCCATGAGTATACACCGGACAGTGTCGCAGAGCACTTTCATGTCCGCCTCTGGCAAATGTCGGCAGGCCATCAGCTGGTCGATCCATCTGTCGGGGTCGTATGTCATGGTGCGTGGGAATTTCTCAGGTCTCCATGCAGCTGCGACGGTGTCTGATTTCACTGTCGCTCTCTGCGCTCACCGCACGGGCCATCCACGAGTCCGAGGTGGGCGTCGTCGACTGGCACACACAACTTGTCGGCGTCCCACAACACATCGTTGTTCGCGACGACCTCGTGCTCACCGCGACCAGCAGCAATGTGTTGGCGGCCATCAACGCGACCGATGGCACCCTAGGTGGGCTGGGTTCGTTGTCTGCGAAATCAGCTATGACCTCGCATTTTAGTGTGGAGAAGCATATACGACGCTCAGGACGCCATCATGGACTTCAGAGTGCACGACGAGCGTGTGTCGCCAGTGCTTGCATGGTGTTCTCGCTGATGCCACTTTAGGGCTATACGCACTCTCTGGGCCTTCTGGGTCCACTCTGCGCGTCTATAACGCTCCTACAGGGCACCTTGTTCACGAAAAACGACTACACACCCCTCCAGACGGAAAAACACACGACCCACCGACGCTTGGTATCGCACTGTCGTCCATTCGTACTCGGGGCGGTGATCAGACCGTCGTTCTCACGAATGGCGCCACCGTTCAATCTATCCAGTCCAGCACGGGAGAAACGGTGTGGAAATGGACGTCTCCAGACCAGGGGTGAGTGATAATACGCGCGTGGAATTCCACCCCGACACAACCTCTCCAGTTCCCTCGTCATGTACACTCACATCTATCCCGATACCCATACATCGACGCTCTATGTCGCCGGCTTCGCTAAATCTACCAAGTCTTATACGTTGCACGTAACGACGCTCGACGTGACTACCGGTCAAGTGATCGCTAGCGTCAACATTCCAGCCAGCATATCCAATGCATTGGCCGACTACCTTTTGCTGGGCCCTTCGCGCGTTGACAACGACGTATCTGGTCCTTTTCTCGTCTGGCTTTCCCCTTCATCGACTGCGTCAGGTGCTCCCTTATCTCTCTTCTCAGCCTCGCTTTCTCCTGCTCTCAAAGGAAAAGTTTTGACTGTTCCCGGCGCATCGTACAAACGCATTCAAGACGTCGATCTCTCAAGCCATGGTTTGTTCATGGCCTTTCGGGACAATGGTACTGCGGATGTCTTGGGCTACGCAACGAGTGGATCACCCGTCCGCGTGATGTGGGACTTTGGAGATGTGGTGAGTTGCGCTATCCCATGAGCGTTTGAAACACCCCGAATGAAACGCATCAATCAGACGCCATCTCCGTCCGCCTCCGGGTTCCATTTCTTCGGTGTGCTCAGCGGAAATGGGAAGCCCTCTATAGGCAAAATGGCATGGTCCAACGTTCATAATGTGAGCTTCGATCGCTTCTCTGAAACGCGTTCTAAATGGGCGACGAAATCTAACCTAGCAAGTGATTCATCAAACGTTTGAAGCAAACTTGCAAGACGGTACCGGCCAGGTTTCAGGATTTGGCTTCCCGTTTGAGACGAACGAACATGGAGCTATCAGACACGTATGTACTTTTCTGGCTTATTCTCGCACCTGGTGTTGAATCATGTTTGTAGGTTGCGTTCTTACCCTCGTCTTCTATCTCATCTCTATCAAACGAGAGCTCCCACAAGCTTCTTCTTGTTACCTCAACCGGATCCGTCCAGCTCTGGGATCGCAGTGTGCTCCAGTGGGTACGCGAAGAGTCCCTTTCGACCGTACAGACCGCGACTATCGTTGAGCTTCCGCCTACGAGGGATGAGGTTACGGGTGGTGTAGGACTTGACGATAAGGGCGAAAGCTTTTGGAGCAAGGTCGCGAGACAAGTCGCGGACACAAAGGTGCGATTGTGCGTGTGGGTTCAAGTCCCCCCATTGAAGCTGTCGTTTCCAGAACTTGCCACACTACGTCATGCAGTTCGTCACGCGATTTGTGACTGGGTCGTATGCGTCCCCGTCTTCCCCGGTTTCGCTGGCTGCTTCTGGTCCTTCTACGCCGGCTTTACCCTACCTTTTCCCTGCCCGTTCGCCCGCATCGTCTAACGTGCTCGTCCGTGATCCGTTTTCTTTCCGTCAGCTACTTGTCGTTTCGACGGCGCACAGCAAAATATTTGCACTGGACACTTCGACGGGTGCGATTGTATGGAGTCGCATCCTCGGGCTTGGATGGGCAAGGGAGGTCGGTGGGAGAATTGTCCCCGTGCAAGCGTTTGTGGTACGTGGTGATGAGACCGAGGGTCGAGGAGGCATCGCATTGGTCACACGAAGGATCGCCGATAACGTAGGCAACTTTTTTTCGTTCCCTTTCACTTAGTATTGACGATCGAGTTGAATAGACATTGGTCGACACCGTTATTTTCCACTTTGACCCCTTGACGGGAGAGGACATTAAAATTGCCAAATCTTCGGAGCACGAAGCCAAAAATCCGCGCGTCAATGTGAAAGGTTCAGATGGAAAATGGATTAGCGTTTTAGAGGGAGTAGATGTGATTGCGGGGCCGCTGATTGATGTGTTCCTTATGCCGGATGGCAAGGACACGATTGGGGCGCTGGACGAGTTCCTGCAGGTCAGTTGGATACCATGTGTCTATTGTCATCCATCTGACCGCACTGACTAGGTCCAACTCTACCCTGATACCCCTGATACTCGCGCCTCCCTCACGTCGCTGGCCCCGCAAGTCTATCTCGCGTTACAAGCCGGCCAACAAGTCCTCGGCCATCAGCTGGGTCTTGATGAGGATCTCTCTTCGTTCCACGTTGCTTTCCCAACATGGGGCGTGTCGTTTAGTGAGGATGAAGAAGTGGCCGCGATCATTAGAAGCGCACACAAGGGCCGCCAAGTGGCGAACGTAGGTAGGGTCAAGGGGGACAGAAGTACGTTGTACAAGTACCTCAATCCCCACCTGAGCGTGGTGATATCTGCTCCGTCACGCACGTCTCCCCCGCCTTCACCCACCTGCGGTCTCTCCGTGATCGACACTGTCAAGGGTACCGTGTTGTACCACGTCTCGTTGCCCGTTTTGCCGGACGGGAAATGCGATATTCAAGTCTCTCTGGACGAGAATTGGTTGGTGTATTCGTATTATGACGATGATCCCGAAATTGGTGGTGCAAAGGGCTATCGGGTCGTTTCGGTAGAGATGTATGAAGGGTACGGACCGGACGAGAAAATCTCAAGGTGCGTGCTACTTGCAGGACGGAGGCTTGTGCTCACGAACACTGCCAACAGTTCGGACATTACCTCGTATTCCAACAAGACCACTGAGCTCTCCGTGTATGAACACGCGTTTGTGTTGCCACACGGTGTCACTGCCATCGCAACGACGACGACTAAATTCGGGGTGTCGACCAAGGATATAATAGGTGTGTGGCTCAACAGCGGCGGTTCGGATTAATTTTCATCCGTCACCTTGCGTAGTGTCGAGTCGGAAAAACAGCGTCCATTCGATTCCGTACCGTCTACTGAACCCACGTAGACCGACACGAAAGCCAACGAACGAAGAGTCTGAGGAAATGCTGGTGCAGTACGAGCCGGTGCTTCCAGACGATGGCCGGCTTGTGTTGTCTCACTATTACGAGGTTCGTCCTTGCCATCCAAAAGTGCGTTTGTTGACGGTGTACACAGGTGGCAGACGTGCGTCAGATCATCACGGCACCGTCGTTGCTCGAATCGACCTCGCTGGTGCTCGCGGTGGGCACGGACCTCTTCCTCACGCGCGTGGCGACGTCGGGCACATTTGACGTGCTCTCTGAAAACTTTAACAAGGTGCAGCTGGTGCTGACGGTGGTTGGACTGGTCGTGGCGATCGCCGTAACAAGGCCGATAGTACAGCGAAAAAGACTGAGGGAGCGGTGGTACCAGTGAACCTTGTAACTTGCTACCTACGACTACACAGCCACCTAGACGCGTGTTGACCTGCCCTGAAACAATTCCAAATTGGACGACCAGTTGTGCGCGTGTCTCAGTCTTTGTACGACGGCGATGGCGACGGTGAGCACGGTCGAGCGGGTCGTGTTCCCTTTTGACGGCGAGTCCGAGGTCGACGAGCTCGATGTCATTGGCGCGTCGACGCGCAGCAGCACGACGGTCGTCGGGGACGCGCCGACACCCCGCAAGCTGACACTGACCACAGACACCCTCGCCATGTCCACACGCAAAAGCAAACGTCGACGGGTGACTTCGCTCACAGAAAAAGAAGACAGCAATCAAAAGAAGCAAAAGATGGAGAACAAAAAGGCGGTGCGTCTTGCTCTCGTGCGTGGGTGCATGTGGTTCATATGCCATGGTGGTAGCTCACGATCGTGATCAATACGAAACGGGTCTTGTTGGAGGCGGCAAGACGGCGCTGGCTGTTTCGTCATCGAGACCTGTTCCAGCCTTTGTTGCCATCCACCAATTTCTTTGACGCGCTCCGGAAAGAGATTGCAGAGGTTGGGGAGAAGGTGACGCATGTGCCGTTCCACCCGCTGACGGAACAGCCTGCGTTGATTCAAGGGGGCGAGATGAAGGATTACCAGGTGGGTGGCGTGCCAGCGTGGCGGCTGACCTGAGCGACTCATGTGCGTTTCGTGTCCAGTTGCAAGGGTTGGCGTTTCTCGTTTACATGTACAATAATGGTGCGTCCTCGCGTCGGTGGTCTGTAAAACGATCCGGTGATGATGTCGACATTCAAGGGATGAATTGCATTCTCGGCGACGGTGGGTCTGTGTGTTTATATACTTGATCACATCGACCTGATCGTGCTTGGCAGAGATGGGTCTGGGCAAGACGTTGCAGGTTTGGATAGCGTATCGATGGGCATCGTTTCCATTCTGATCATTCTCTAGGCCCTCTCCCTGTTTGCCTATATCAAGGAACACTCGAAAGGTGTGTGTGTTATCGACGACCATCCATTTTCGATAAACATATGGTTGCAGGGCCACAAGATCCTCATCTCATTATATGTCCTCTCTCTGTTTTATCTTCTTGGCAAAATGTTCTCTTCTCTCTTTTGCGCTCTCGTGGGATACTGACCATCTACGTTTGCAATAGGAGGCGGCTCGGTGGCTCCCTTCTTTCGACGTACTGCGATATCATGGAACCTTGGCTGAACGAGACCGACTCAAGACAGCCATTCGCAACGGGGAAATCACGTTTGACCTCTGTATTACAACGTACGACGCATACGCTGCTGACGACAGCTGGTTCAAGACACGCCGATGGTCTTACTGTGTCTTGGATGAGGGTCACAGGATCAAGAATGCGGAGACTCGACTGTCAAGCAAGATCAAGGGACTGGGCTCCTTGTACCGATTGAGTGTGTACCGACCGCTTCAGTGTCGATAAGGATCGCTGACTCGCGATAATGTCCAGTTTTGACAGGGACACCCGTACAGAACAACCTGGTCGAGCTTTGGAGCCTACTGCATTGGCTATACCCAACCGTATTTACATCTGCCTCGGAACGCCTCTTTCACGACTCCTTCAACCTTGCCAAGGGGAGCTACTCTATTCCCATACTGAAAGCTGCCCAGGAACTTCTCAACGTGATCATGATGCGCCGGACGAAAGACTCCGTTGAGATCAGTGTTCCGCCGCGCGAAGAGTTGTCAGTCTTTGTACCGATGACGGAGGCACAGAGGTTCTGGACGTATCGATTATTAACTCGGATGGATACCTTGGACCTGCAGGAGATATTTCCCAGTAAGCTGGAAGATGGGACAGAAGACGACGGGAGAAGGGAAGTTAGAGAACAAATTGCGACGCAGATAAAGCGAACGGCCACTGGGGAAGCTAACCGTGAGACAATGCCAGCTTTTCAAAAATCAGTTTTGCTAATGCCTGATTGGACAGGCTGGAAGAGGCTCATGAACTTGTTAATGCAATTGCGTAAAGTCTGTGACCAGTATGCCGTGCTTTCATTTTTTTCTGGTTTCAATTTTCACAGACACCTAGTCCATATATGCTCGAGGGTGCGGCGCCATCGCCGTATGCCATCGGAGAACATATCATCGCTTCCTCTTCGAAGCTGATTGCCATCGACAAGATCCTCTCCGACATTCTCCCGAAAGGCGAACGTGTTCTTATCTTCTCTGTATGTCCTCCGAAGATAGCATCGATGGATACCTTGATCTGATTTGATTGCTGCGACAGCAATGGACAAAGTATGTCTTGTCGACACAGCATAAACTCATTAGTGATGGTCCTTTTTACAGCATGCTAGATTTATTAGAAGACTTTATGGAGCTTCGCAATATACCCTATGCTCGACTCGATGGGGCAACCACGCGCCCACGACGAACCCTGGATATCAAACTGGTGCGTGTCAATCTTTTCCCGGGCTCCTTGAACCTTACCTTTGCGCCCAGTTCCAACAGGAGAAATCGCGTAAGATGATGCGCCACATTCGTGTTTTCCCCACTGAGCGCCATCGAATATAGCGTACAAAGTCTTCTTGGTGTCGACCAAAGCCGGTGGTCTGGGTCGGTTGAACTTGGTGCCGCACTTCTCCGACATGAACTGATTGCGCATCTAGGTATCAACCTTACTAAAGCGTCCACGGTCATCATGTGTGACTGTGATTGGAATCCCCAAAATGACCTGCAGGCGATAGCGCGAGCGCACCGTATTGGACAGACGAAGATCGTCAAGGTGAGTCCGTTCCTTGGCATTCCCATCATTTCGGACTTACCCCCAAGTAAAAGGTATATCGACTCATTTGTGGAGGGAGCGTCGAGGACCAAATGCTTGACCGAATTCGCCGCAAATTATTCCTTTCTCTCAAAGTCATGTCCTCGAATACCGCCAATCCTTCTTCCGGCGACAAGGAATCCGAAGAAAACGCCCAACAACTCAAACAGGCTGAACTCTTGGATATACTACGTAAAGGAAGCAGTGCCATTTCGCGTGAAGAAACTGGCATGGAGTTTGGACGCTTCTTGAATGCGCCGATTGGGGTGATTTTGGAAGAGTCGAGAGCACGAGAGGTGGCGAGAGATGCGCGGATGAAAAAGGATCTCGGCACCGGCGACGTCGCCGAAGTGGCTGTCAACGCGGAGGAGACCGGACAACTCCTTCGAGACGCCGAAGAGGAAGAACGCCGGTTGCTCAGTGGTGTTGCCCAAGTCCAGAGCCGACTGTTTGAAGGCCAAGTGGTCAATCGAAGACAGAATAACCAGCAGATTGCGGAGGAGTGGAAGGAAGTGCAAAAACGTGCGCGGACGGACCGTCTTGTCATGGTTGACGGCATGCATGTCGTGGCAGATTACATGGGCGATGAGGTGAGCTATCCCATGTCATGGTTCCACAATGGGAGTGCCTTCCTAAACGAGTTTTTTTCAGCCCACGAGCGAGGTCAAGGCTCCCAAGAAGCGATCCAGAGCCAAATACGACTCAGAGGATTGGTGCATCTATTGTAGGGACGGTGGTGAAATGGTCGTGTGCAGCCAATGTCCTCGAGGTGCGTTTCAGGTGTACGCATTGAGATTCCCACACTCACGCTTCCACCAACCACACACGCAGTGTTCCACCCCGAGTGTCATGGCATTACAAAGGCTCAGTTAAAGAGACTCCCGACGGTACCATGTAGTCAGCACAACTGTGCGGAATGTAACCGGAACACCGCGCAATCCGGTGGGATGTTGTTTCGGTACGTCCCGAGGGCTCTCTCGTTATCTCGGCTTATTCGGTGTCTGGCTCCCAAATAGATGTCAGACATGTCCACAGGCGTTCTGTGAGGATTGTTTACCACAGGGTGATGTTGACGCCGTTGGTGACGTCTTGCCCGAGTTGTATGTTTAAACTTGTGTTCCTTGCGTGACGTGCGCTGAATCATCGTGTGTATGCAGCATGTTGCTGGGATATGGTGCACAGACGACAGCATACTACATACGTTGTCATGATTGCCACGCTCTCTGGACACAAGATCCTGAAGCGTGGAAGGCATGGGAGGAGGAGATGGCAGAAACCCAGGCCAAACTCGAGTCAGTTGGCAAGGCCAAACAATACGAATAATTTACGACCATTTTCTGTCTGTTGCTTTGATTGTATTGAATTTCCGAGTATTATACAACTGCCTATCTTTATTCCACTAACTGTACACCTTTGCTTTCATGCGGCTAATCAATTTGGGTTTCTTTGGTCTTGTGGTTCAGAAAGGTTGTTCGGCCAGCACCTCGGATATCTTGACGACCAATTCGTCTTGGTTCTTCAGCTCGGCCGCAAAATATGCTTTCGCTCCGCCTACCCCACGGGACCGCACGATCTGCACGATAGCGTCGTAGGCATCGGGGCAGGACGCCCTCTGGACGGTACAAACAAAGTCCCTCCTCTTGTTATAGATGAACAGCGCTCCTAAAGCAGAACTGACGGGATTGTTTTGCAAGTCGACGGGCACCTGGATCTTGATCACCATGTTCTTATTCTCGGCCTCGTTCCTGGTGAACCCAGGTCTGAGTGGGCGGGTGGCGGGGGTGGCGAGACCAGACGCCTGGCGCGTGAGATCCGCTCTGGAGATCGTCTCGGTCATCATGCCACCACTGCCATAAGTCGGTTTGAGTGTGACGGTCGTGTTGGCGCAAAAGGGGTTACAGTTTGGCTTGTGTAACTTCCAGTGTGCACCTACCCACCCATCATCGAAAAAAAAAACAAAGTGAGCGAAAAAAGCGCGCCTATTTAGAGAAGATGGAACATCACCCACGCTGGCACTCGGTCGAACAATACCGCACGATGTGACATCTCGCGCACTGCATCAGCCCACTCCTCTTGGTCTTGCAATTATCGCACCGTTTCTCTTCCCAAGGTGCCACCTCACCCTTGCGTTTCCGCTCCCATCGCTGGACAGCGGCGGTGATCTCTGGCCCAAATACGATGCACATCTTTCGGGGGGAATCACCGTTCCCATCCGGGATGTCCAGATCCGCGCCATGCGTCATCAGAATGTCGACGAGGGCGACCTCGCCACCCTGGAACGGGAAAAAGAGAGGCACTTCACCGTACCGATTCTGGACGTTCACGTTGGCGCCTTTTTCCAACAGCCGTTTCGTTATCTCGGCGTGCCCAGCCGGCGGCGTGCAGGCGTGATGGAGGGCGGTGAGGCCTGCGATGTCGGGGATGTCGGGTGGTGCGCCAGAGTCGATGAGGTAGTTGATGGTGTCGAGGTGTCGCATGGGCTGGGCGCCGGGTGATCGGGGCCGAAGCTGTCGTGCGCCAAGGACGGTGAATGTGACGAATCCAAACCGAAAGGGCGTTTGAGTGCTGGTCAGATCTGGGGCGGTGCCCGATTCGATAGCCTAGACAAGGGAACGCGAGATGAGACATTTGGCGATAGCTGCGGCTGCTCCGAAAGAAATGGTTGACGGACCTCTTTGACTACATCGTAATTTCCACACATGCATGCCAGTGTGAATTGAGGAAGCTTGCTAAAGTCAAACTTGGAAAATTCTGGTGTGGAAAAATTGAACACATGATTGATGGGGTAGGTGAGATACAGGGGTTGGCGTTGGGATCGCGGGTGTTCAGGTAGAGAAGGGGGGGAAGAAAAGACACGCTTACGTCTCTGAAACATGTCGCGCAGTTTCTCGCTACCCATTTTGATGCTGATGAACCCGGGCTTATCGAGAATTTTCTTCATCTGAGGCGTGACAATCAAACCTGCATCGTATTGTGAGCCTGTTGGGGAATGTTATCAGCGTATAGCGAGTATGTGATATCGCACAGTTGACCCAGACCAGTTGTCATGTTAGGATTTTGGACGCGGAGTAGATTTAAACGTCAAGAAAAGAGATGTGCTGTGGAGTCTATACCTTCAAGCTCAAGTTTATCTGTATGGTGATGTTTATGTAGATGCAACCACTAGTACGATGAATACTCGATGCAGTTGACGCCCATCAACACAAAAAAATAAAGATGAATACATATACGAGCTTTTGTAATTTTATCGGGCCGGATGGTTCCCTCAAGGTGAATATTGCATGCAGGGCATCACGTGACAGATTCCAGCTGGTGGGTTCAGCCAACGGCAGAAAGAGATGTATATGAGCGCTGTGGTATCTGGCGGGTTTATAATTAGCGGGTAGTGCCAGTAGACATGCGACCTTGGGTTTGTTTGTGCCAAGCAGCTAGATGCCTCAGTCGATGATGACAGTCAACACATTCGAGATCAAGTTCGTTTCGATGTGACAGGCTGATCTCCGATTGACTCTCAAAATCCCATTAAAAAGGACACATTCTGGGTTCGTTTTGATTAGAGGGAAGTCAGATTGATGGAAGAGACAAAATGGAAACGAATCTCTCACACGCTCTCGCACCACCATGTGCACAGGTACTCATTCGCCACGCAGCAACAAGGCTGAGACGGCAGTTTTCGTTCCACGCCATGTCAAAGGAGCCTGTTTGCTAATGGTTATCGGCACTTTGGAGCCGCCGCCGTGTTTCGGATCTTACTTACTCAGCATACTTTTTACGCACAATTTAGCTGCGTACGTGTGTACCTTTGGTGCACATCATCGGTAGCGCGCTGACAGCGGTCCGTTTGATAGGTGCAAACTCCAAATTTCCAGATCTTAGCCGCGAAGTCCGTTTATTTCGTGACGAGCTGCCGCCGGATTCATACGGCGACTTCGGTTCAAGTTCCCGCGATGCAACGGAAGACTGTTATCCCCTGTCAACTTGGTTCTACATTCTCCCTGACGGTATTACTTACGTGGTATCCCACTTAACTGCGCCATCACTGATCCATTAGAGCTTGACGTGCACTCTGATTCGGGCTTTCTAAACAATCAAGTCGGCGACAATGGCTACATTTTGCTTGCACAGATTAGTGAAAACAGGAAATGAAAAAAAAATGAAATGAAAACTACCAGCGCACGATTTAAGTTGTCGTCTGAGGGGGGGGTTTACTGTGACTGCTAGAACAACTTGAGCTACGATGTCGCATCTCCTTCGATTACTGACAAAGTATGGTGGTAAGTACAAGGGCAAATCTTGAAACATATTACGTAACTTCCGCGTTGTTCTCACTAGCAGCTACAGCCGAACGTGCTGCGCGTGGCCCACTTAAGCTTAGAATTAATGCCCGCTTCGAACTGTTTCACCGTGGCCACGAACAGGCAATTTGAATGGTAGCCATTCCTCTGGAGCCTAGCCTGAGAAACCGGTCAGCAGGCTCTTTTCATGTGCTAGCTGGATGCTCATGCGAGGGTTATTTTCATCTCTCCTTTTGGTCAATGTGCTCCGAGAGATTTGTGGACCGGACGTAGCGTACCGGAGGATGCAATCTAGGTCGGTCCAAGTCCCGGTGA
Organism: Pulveroboletus aff. annulatus; assembly: GCA_038094595.1. NCBI lineage: Eukaryota > Fungi > Basidiomycota > Agaricomycetes > Boletales > Boletaceae > Pulveroboletus > Pulveroboletus aff. annulatus. Next base: position 26,558 of record JBBPTX010000197.1, read on the forward strand.
CCCTCAACACGTTCGAGGTCAACTCCGTGAAACCGGTCTGATTCGGAGATTTCACTCGTCCGACCGGTCAAAACCTGTTTCGCGTCCTCCGAAGCCGGAGGTCGGCCTTACCTGTCACAGTTCTTGTGGTTTGATGGATTGGTATGGCTCTGCGAACTAGCAGACGATTGTCAGCAGTTTGTCCCGCCCGGCGTCCGGGCAGAGTATCACAGGGTGCGCCATGGCCCTGAGTTTGCCCTGAACGTTGGCAATGAGCTAAATGGTGAGTAGGCCAATTGTCATGCTATCGAGATTCAACGAGCCCACACCGCACCACGGCTGAAACTGTTTCCCTCCACTGGCTTGGCTTAGCGTGGTGGATTCCGCACAAAGAGCGGTCGCGTTACCCTCGTGTTCAACTCGCTATATATCCTTTTATTCACCATGACTGGCCACCATAACCAAATCAGGAACGCTATCTCAGCGTCAATCTTGTGCGCAGCCTTGCATACTCCGTTAACAGCGTGACCGATTAGGCACGCGTGAGTGCTCTGAGGGACAATGGGCGACATTTGTCCTAGGTTGGTTAGATAACATGCATATGGAGACTGTTCGGAAAATCATGAAACTGGCGTAACTCAACCCTGTCCTGACGCCGCCAGATCAGTCGAATCATGATGCTAAAGGTTCGAGATCTTTGACAAGGAAATGTGATGGGCTTCTAAAAACAGGCAATTCATTAGCCTCTTACTAAACTTCGAACAAACGAGTTCAAAATGCGGGTTGCACAAATTAAGAGTAGTTCTCCGAACTCGAGGATACTACGAAGATCAGATTCTGACCTTTGCTCACGCACTCAAAGCAACTTGTGCCCGCTGGATGTAACGCGGCGATAAGTGTACTTTGGCGCCCATTCAAATTTTCCGAGAGACGCAGCACATAGATAAGCATGCTGGGAGTTTTTCATTACACGACAATGCAGCCGAAGTTTTACCTTGTTTTCCTTTCGCCTCCTATGCACTGTGAGAAAGCATCACTCAAATTATGCACCTCTGCTGACTCGGCTACTGACTATTTCCGCCAGGTTCCCGTGGACACACATGGTGTGATAGATCCAGTTGTAAACAGTGCCTGGACACTGGTCATCGAAATAAGGTTTGTCTCATGCCATGTTAGTTTTGTCCATGTTTGCAAGATCTCCGTCTACATTTCTCTAAATCAAGAACAAGCTGGCGACTCCTCTGCTTCCGGCCTTTTTCTCTTCTCCTCGCCTCACTCAGAAGATCCACGATCTGGCCTTTTCCTCTCCAGGAGTTTGATCCCTCCCTGTTGTATTACCTGATCGTACATGCCGGACCGTCACACGCCCCGCAACTCCTCAATACATATAAAAGCACAACCGAAGTGAAGTGGCTTTCGATCCCGCACCCTTTTCAGGTAGTCATTATGCCATCAACTGTCATTCAAAACGGACCCCCCACCCACCCTTCTCTTCGTATGTAACAATTACTGTGAATGGACCTCTCTCATCACTTGGTCTAGACGTTCGTGATGCAAGGGATGCTCACATTATCCTGGAAGCTGTTAGGCTCAACATGCTCCCATTGATCAGACGCCGGTTGACCACCAACGAGCGCGAACAGCTGGTTTCAGGGAATGTCTTTGTCTGGGAGGAAGCAGAGCATGATGGTGGTCTGCTGCGTTGGACTGACGGAAGAAGATGGTCAGTCTCTTCCAGATGCTTCCGATCAGTTCACATCTTATGATTAGTTGTCACTAGGTCGCAAAGTCGTATGCGTGGCGACTATCTTTTCTACGAAGAGAAAATGGAAACGACTCAGGAAGAGAAAGATGCAAAGGCAGCCCTCAGGTACATGTCATTTTGAGACACGTTAGAGGGTTACACTCACTAGTGGAGGGCAGAGCAAAGCGTGCATCTGACCCTCTTGCGGTGGCACCTCCCGTCAACAGGCGAAGAGATCGCCCGAATCGCCCGAATGGACTTACGAAACAGACATACTCAGCGCTTGTATATCTCCCCGGGTCAAGTCATCCGCGAAAATGGCATGTGGTGGCTTACTTCACGGTTAGCTTAAATGTCTTTCCGACGACCCTTCCGTGTTATGGTATCTTACCTGCTTTGTTTCTAGGGAGATGAGTATACGCGACTCCCTGTCGTCGAAAACTACGACTACCTTCGTAACTTGCGGGTTCCAGATGGCATATTTGTATCCAGTAAAGCGAACGGGGTACGGAACGATCGCTATTTGATGACAGAGTCGAGGGAAGGTTATAGCCCTTCAGCGGACTTTCCTCCCTACTCGCAACACCCAGCATCCCACGATGTCCTATCTAAGCCGACGCCTTGTGTTTCGCCCAGTCCATCGAGCCCGACACATCGGCGTCCTTACCCGCCAGCTGCAGAATCTGTCGTATCACAACCTCATACCCATGCTCAGCCTCATAACATATCTCTACCAAGTATAGCTGCCCTTACCAGTCCACACGCACATCCAGACATTCCCCCAATGTCACACGCCGCTCACCGGGTTCATCTAAACCATCCTTCCCCAAGCAACTATAGTCCGCTGTCCGCCGAAGACAAACGAGTCTTGAGCAGCTTCCGCGTGGTCTTATGACGTTAAATAGTACAGTCCCTTAATATCATTATGGCATCTTCCTCGAAACGCATTTATCAGATTGTTTGGGTCTTCGATGTTTCGCCCCCGTGCAGTTATCCAATAGAGCATGTATTAATCACTCTGTGTATCGCCGTTTCACTGCGAGTTATTTAGCAAAATCAGGCCCCATCATGCCCATTAATGTGTGAGCGCGTTGTTGCACATACCTCCAAGTTTCACCACCTAGGCTGAATCAGTCCAGATGTACTGCAAGGACCCCCGCCAGTGCATTATATCACTGATGGGCTATCAGTTGGAAGCGTTTTATTCTGAGACGAGGTATGTAATGAAACAAGCAACTTTTATGTAACGATTCTCCCCCTTCAACGCCTCCGATCGACCCCGGCTAGTTTGACCAAGCAATACGTACAAGCTCTGCCCTCTCAATGTGCTCTCCACTGCAGGCCCGCCTGTCTATAAGAGGACGGTAACTCGGGTTCCGCCGTACGGTTCAAGTTCCGTTGTGGTTATTTACGGGTCTCTCAGCATCTCACAGCTTCGATGATAACGATAACCTAAACAATGCACGAGGCGGCCCCCTGAGGCTCTCAGGCTGCGACTCAGTGCTCGCTGGGTGAAGATCTCTCAGTTCACTAGGCTGATGAGTCATCCCGTGCTAACCTGCTCAGGCCTACATTGGCAATGCACCTACCGACGAGGACGATCGCTACAGCCCTGCTAGTGACGTCACGCTTTCAAAGCAACAATGTCGACCGCCAGCGAAGCGAACAGTAACTTGAAACGAGGGATAATCGGATCGTCCACGCGATACTAGCATCAAAGGGACAAGGACTTTGCATCGTTGTTTTGTTGTCTTCTGTTCCAGGTGCGTCACGGCGATCCATCCGCAGTGGAACTGCGATCCGTTCGGCTGGGTGATAGCTGTATGCCACTGGGCGGTTCCTGAACATTGTTCCGGATCCAATGCTGTTGCAGTTGGAGTGATGAGCCAGATTCTGCCGCATCAGCGACTCGCTGTTGATTCACCTTTCTCGGTCCTGAGTATCCTTATGTCTATTTTTTGAGACGCTGTTTGGGACGCAATCAGGGTGCGCACTTTAAATTATTTGGTATATTATAGGCAGCTGAAAGTTCACCGATACCTTATGCTGTGTCAAAGGGCGGTTCACAACTCATATTCCTGATATTATTGTTTTAAGAGTGCAAAGTTCAAGGATGAAACGAGTGATAAACGCGCGATCATGAAACGGATATCTAGACCCCCCGCGCTGCATCGCGGGACGCGGCTTTGTGTGATTACGATATCCCGCCCATAAACAAACTGACAAAAGCGCCTGACAGTTGGCAACAATTGATGATCGGAAGCATGTGGTTGACCGCGGCCTTCCCCACGCCGAACAAATCTGAGGACCTGACTATTGGCCCGCCGGTGTTAAGTCCCAGGATGTGGTTATGGAATATCCACTTCGCCGCAGTTTGAAACGTCAGCGTGAAAAAAGGATCATTTTTGGAAGGGCCGTGACTCGGACCCAGCTATCGGATTGGTTCCGGAAAACCCCATTCCAGACATCACATCAATCTATCCTGGTCAGTACCAGCTTTCCGTGTTTCTCGCCAAGAGCTCCACTCTCGGAATGATCCCCCAATTTGCCGCCCTTGACGGGAAGGCCAAATGGCCACGGCATGCGCCGCAATAATTTTGGGGCTGGCGTTGGCTTTAGACCGTGGAAAATACTGCCCGTAAATTTGGCCCTTCTTCCTAAACTTGACACTGACGATGTGAAAACGGTTCAACAGTGTTGCTAGTATGCTCACCTTGCAGACCCAACAGGAGCCGCGGGCTATTCTTTTACCTATTCGCTACAATCTAGGGCTCAAGCGCCCTGCCAAATTTAGAACCTGAAATAGCACGTATGAGACTCAACTTCATGGTCCGAATACGCATCACAAGATGGGAATGCCCCCGAGCGGGTTTTTGTGAGAATGGGTATATCATCGTTTCCCTGTTGCATCGGGAAAGTTAATCTAGCAACAGGAAAGGTCAAGTAGCTCATCAGAGCAATCCGTATTGGTTAAGGGACGGCCGTGGGCCTGTGGTGCGGGTCATAATTATGCAACAATACTTGAGCATCTGGAAGTCGAGTATGTCACGGTGTTGGGAGACATGCGTTATAACGCAACCAGTAGACTGAAAAATGGCGTACATATCTCCCACAGCAACTGTACCCCTGTACCTCAGGTTGGCCATGAAGGGAACTAAACTCCCTTCCCCTCGGGGCATGGTGGCTCAATGTTTTGCTTGTAATTGTGGGCGTTTGCGCATGAAAAAGTCGTTCGAAATCAGCTTCCGCAGTGGCACTCTCCAAGATCGTGTGGTTTCTACATTCAGAGCAGCTGAATGTTGGCGGGGCCCAGAAAAATAGATTATCGGCGTATAATAACTGCTACTTCGACAGAAGTTGACCGTGGAACTAGCTCAGAGTAATTTGGGAGGTAGAAAACATGAGTCACTCACTTATCACCGCGATATTGACAACAGTTTTAAGAAACAAATGATACCCACTGGCTAGAGAGGGGGGATGGAGAAACACAAGGACTGTGTTATTCATATTCCCAGCCAGAATGAGCGTCCGTCGGGGGCCCGAGGGTCACAAAATTCCCTTCTAGTCTAAGCATATATGCATTGCCGTGGTGTTGTCGCAGCCGCAAAGCACAATCCCAGGTGTTCTGAATTTCTGCCAGATGGTGATGCGTTCATCAGAAATCGGGATCAAATAATTAGCAAACCTTTCCAACGAAGTAACGAATGTAGATTTCTTTACAGTCCACGTTCACTTTATAATACGCGCTTGGACTTTGGAAAGTGAGGTTGCTGGGCTTGTCTCAACCCTGGTCTACGAATGAATAACTACTTGCCTATCTGATTGTGATGGTCATCAACTTACCACTCTGATGGTTCCCAAAAACCGAGATGAATGACTGAGAAAGCAAGAGTACGAGTTCAAGTTGCTAGACAATGCCAGCATTAGTACTAGCCCACGCCTGACAAATCCGTAAACCAGAGCATTCCCGCAACTCCGATGTCAAAGGTGGATTCAATAAGTCTTCAAGGCCCGTTTTCCTCTAAAAAATACTGGCTGCTAACCTCTGGCCTTAATATTAATTCACTTTCCAACCCATATGAGATCTTCTTACCCATAAAACCTCAAATATAATAAAAATAAATGTGCGACTCTATCTCCTTTTATTTGAACTCCGACTGTTTGGCGATGACTCGGCAATTGTAATACCGAGGACATTCTCCTTCAAATTTTGACACATCTTTCCAAGGTCGTCATTCGTCTTATATCGGTCGTGTGATCATTTTACAGGTCTCTCATGCCATGCCATATCAGCGTGGGACTTAATGGAAGACGTCCTTTGAAACCAATCACATTTGGTGTGTTTAAACTCCAAGTTGAAAACATGACGCAGGCCTCATTGCCCAAGAAGTAGCGTGATCAGAAGCTGCGGACGTTCCACTAACGTCGTAGTGCTACCGATCACCACGATACAATATCTAAATGCTATTGAATCAAGCTACACATTCCAACTGGCCTTTACAAGTGACGCGCTCATCATGTTATTCTCTTGGACGGGTGGGTCTATTACATCATGCTTTGCCAGTGACCAAGTTAGTAACTGCCAGTCCACACGCTCCATGGTGTGTGAAATAAATTTTCGTGATCTTTTTGTTTCTATGCGATCAACATGCAACACATGCCATTGCTCGTTGAACATGATATCACTTTTCAACAGATCTGCCGATGCGGCAGCGCCTTTTTAGCTTGGATGCTCGAATTATTACCGCTCCGACATCCGAGGACAATCTTGACGATGGGTCGTCGATCAAACTCCACGTAGCGGCAGAAGTGCGCGACGTGAAGAACTCCTCGGACTCGGCGACCGACGCTCGTAGCAAAGTAGCGCATCCAAACATGACGCATGATACTCAGGTGTCGTGAGATGCGCTTATTTCAACGCTGTTGCTTTTCCATGCGAGCCCTACCAGACAATGCGGCCCGTCGTTTTGTGGCAGCCGAGAATCGAGTTAGGACGGCGGTTAGTATTGCACTTACCACGTAGGATAAGCTACGTTTATGGGGACGTCGTTCTCTTCTGCTCTTATCAGGTCGGCCCGAAATCCGGAGCGAGGAAATTCCCTTGGAGGCCCGAGGAACAGGACTCGAATTCATTTATGTCCGGTGGGGATGAAATCTAATGCAGTAGGACGACAATGAGTAATGGATACGAGGGCCACACGCGCGGGTCGCCGTGTCTCCGACGACAAAAATTCCCGACCTGGCAAGGGTCTGACCTCATTCTGGCTTCCTCCTCCCCTCCCCTTCTCGCTCAAGGGTTTAAACACTCTAGATTGTGATCTTTTGCATGCCCGAGTGTGGTTTGCATCGGCGACGAGCGTGGTCGACCCTTCGTGGCCAGATATTGCACCTCTGAGCCATGTTTGATCAAGTCCTGCGGATTATTCGTATGGTAATATATGCCCAAAAGATACAAAACTACAATGATACAACGCCAGGTTCTCGTAATGTACACGAACAGACACAGTTAGAATACAGTATTTATTACCTCCCGGAGACGCAGAGATCCTGTATTTCACGCTTCTCCGTGAACAAGCCTTTTCCCTTCTTCCACTTTATGTTCGTCTCTACTCATCTTCCCTGCAATGATCTTCATTTCCCCTTTAACCACCGTCATAAATCCAGGCTTTTTCTCAGTACCCACGGTAGAATGATGTTGGCCTGTGCTCGTAGCTGGTACGTCCTGCGCTTCCTGTTGAGTGCCGATCGTGCTTTGATATTCAGCGACGCTCGCTCCCGGGGGCGGTGGGTGCAATTGTGCAGGATGATAATCTCCTCCGTAACCTGCTTTGACTTTCCTAGCAGGTGCCTTTTCTCCCCCTTCATTACCCCCTTCCTGGACATCCCGCGATGGGTCCCTGCCCTGACCGAGCTCCCCCGAAGCAGGGCCAGACCCTTTAATGCCTTTTCATCGACAACGTACTCAGTAGAAACAACACCCCTTCGAGTATTTTGACGCACCTTTATCGGCTGGCTCTTCTGCGGCGGCGGAAACAGCTGCCGCTCTCCACGGCTCCTTACGGGCCTCCTGACTCTTTGTTTCGCTCTCCTCCCCTTGCGACTCGACCTTAGGCACTGATTGGGAAGCGACTGGTTCGTCCCTGGAAAGCGTAACATCTCGAGGTATTTTTGCACCTTCCATCTCCGACTCTGTGTGCTGTGTCTATGAGATGGAATCAGTCATGTCATTCACAGACAAGGAACCATCGAAGAAAAAACGAGTAGTTAAAGTTTGGGGCCTCGACAGATGCACATGTGCTCGGGAAATGGCTGTGCGGCAATCGGGCCTAGCCTGCACCAGGTCGAGAATTCAACATTTGCATACACCCACGCCGATGGACTCCGCAGAAAAAAGACGTGGATGCGAAATCACCGAACGTGTGGAGCACACGTAGTTCTTCTGTAGCGTCCACTTTCCCGATAATGCAGCAATCGTCACAAAAACATGTCTCTTCCAAACCCAAAGTGCGGCTCAGCCCCTTGAGAAAGCGCGACAGATCGCAAAACCGCCGCTCCACCACTGCGAACATGAAAGAGGTTATTAAAGGAAAGGCTCCCCGTGTTTCACGAGGAACTCTCCCAAAAAGCTCCGCATGAGATGATCAAGGCGTAGTAAACTTGGAGGTGTGGGGAACCACCTCAACGTACCTCGTCATCCCCACGCACTCCAGACGGTTTTATCGTGTCCCTCCTCAGCCTAGGGGAAGGAGAGCGACGTTCGCGTGCCCTCTCTTCCCGCTCTTCCGGTAAAAGAACAACGCTGGATTCAGATAGATTTCCTGGAAGTGCGCCAACACCGCCGGTGTGCTCGCAAGATTGTGCACCTTTCAGCTCCATGCTGGGCAAGGATAGATGTGGCTGTTTCTTCCCCTCTTTGGATGCTGAACGAAAGTCAGCGCACGAGAGCGGCCTACAAGATAGCAGCGGCTTACACAGAGGCGAGGCTGTAGTCTGCTTGATTCCCTGGGATGCCTCCTGTGACTCTGCTACTGTTTCCGGGTGTTCTACCTTCCCCGGAATTTCTGAAGGTGCAGCGGGAGTGTCATTGGTGGCACTGGACTCAAGTACGGATTCCGACCATTCTTTAGGGGGGGTTCCAGTCTCAACAGATGGGATCGTAGGCACGAGTCCAGTGGTCATGCTTGTGCGATGAAGACAGAGGTACGGTTCAACAAGAAAGATGAAGGGAGAGAAAAATGGAGAAAGAAAAGGCGGCGGGTCTCTGCGAAATAGCCTGGTCTGGGCATTGACCAGATGATGTCATGCCGAGACACTGTTCCATACTGCCGACTGAAACTGGATTTCAACTCTCTTGTTCTTCTGCATGGGCCCGGTCATCTTCCACGTAGAAAGTCTGAGCCGTGGTCGACGCCAGGAATGTGAAGATCAAAGTCGAAATCAGCGGAGCCCATTTCACAGTCTGCCCAAGTCGAAAGATACTTCATGTTTTTCATTTCCAACGGCATGCATAGCAAACTTTTCGCGCTTCAACTGACATCTTTCAGATTTTATTCTGCTAGCTATACGAACTACGCACTCGTGGCGGGGGAATTGATAGTCAAATGAAAGCCTGAGGCTCCGCTTCTTTTGCTATTGCAGCCTAATAATTAATGTGGGTCAACGACTGAAGACACAAGGCGGCTCGGCACGCATACCTCAAATCTGCCACGTTGACCCTCATTATCACTTGTAAGCAATGGCAGATACAGCAGCTGTTTGTTTGGCAAAGGCCTTGAGTTTCAACAATATCAAACACACACCAACAAATACGTGTACGATCACCATTGGCTGAAGGCGGAAGCCGATATTTGTCAAGTCCATTGAATGGACCGCGAGCAGTCAGTACTATGTTCAATTCTATATATATCTGCATGTATCATATCCAAATCCATAGCATTGTTCATTCGCCTTGGTCTAAGACCACCGACGTCCGAGCACAACCCGTTGCACAACGTATTGACGCTACGCCTACAACACGACATGGCACCAAAAGCCCCAATGGAGATCATAGTTTATATCACAGAATCATCTGGAGCTGCTGACGAGGGGTCGGCAACGAAGATATTGCTGCCCCTGATGTTGATGAAAGAGTACTACAGGAAGTGGTCAAGGTTCTCGAGCGCACCGAGCATTGCGACAACGCACCTCTGCAAGAGCCGTGTCTTGGCCTCTGTTGTAGTTTTGGTACACGAGATTAACCTACACAACGATAAGCGTCATTATGAATGAAAAACTCGTGGAACAAACCTCGGACATGAATGGTCGCAATCCAGCGGACTCGAGCATCTCCCACCATGACAAATAATCTTCAAATTTCTTATCCCATGTATGAATCTCGATTAGCAGTTGACCAAAGGGAACTGGTTCTCCAGACGCTATATATGGTTGCAGGATTTGCGCGAGCACCTCGAACTCCCATCCCTCAATATCAATCTTGAGTATATCGATGAAGCGATGTTCTTTGAAAGAAATTTGATTCGAGTAGCCTAGATGACGCTGTAGGGAAGACGCACTGTTCATATCGAGGAGCGTCTTGAGCGTGTACAGTTTATGTTCATCGTCCGGGCCGTGAGCATCAATGTTCGCCAGGCCCCACGGGTGGAAGTGAGCGCGCTGGTCGCGTTTGATGTTTCCAAACGAGTTTGAGCGATAGTCGAAGCCCCAAACTTCACAGTAGCGAGTGCGTTCGAGAACCTCGGCCTCAAATGATGTCTCGTAGTTCATTCCTGTGCAATGACCTTGTTCCAGACGGAAGACTCGGCAAAGACGACCTCTGACCCACCGAATGAATATATTAGACAATGTGGCTTGTGCTTGAGCCGAGAAAGACCACAGGTCCACTTGCCTCCATCTCCTAATGACCCAACACGCTCGACCTCATGTGGACATTGAAATGAAGCGGGAAAGAAGCTCCCTGGCAAAGTGCCTGGTAAGCCGAAAAGCGCACGCCTATACGCCGTCACTCACAGACAGTGTACGCTGGCCATGGATGCTTGTCTTCTGGGAACCTGGAAAGAACGCGTTTAAATCCACGTGGTGAATAGCAGGAGGCCACGTACATGGAAATGTCTTTGGGATTTGGCCCAAATCTGCGTACCATCTCTTTACGGTTGTCCACCATTTTCGAGTAAACCAGATCAGACTGCGCCAGTCGCGCGGAAAGTCCACTATCTCGTATTGAAATCTCGTATAAATCGGCCCGACGCGGAGACTGGTAGTGATTAAGGAGGTATATTGTTGTTAGGATGACCATGGCTACGGAGATGAAATATCGAGGATGCCGCTGCCATAGCAAGGGCATCTTGGAAATCGTATATGGGCGGTGTGATAAACGACTGGCTGAGCGTACTGCTCTGGGGAATTGACCTGAGTACAAGGCGGCCGTGTGGGGAACGATGCGCAGCGGACCGTGGTACAAATTTTCGAAGAAACCCGTCAGTTGTTGACTGAAAGCTGTGTGTACAAGTCAGCGTCTTGAACCAACGTGTTGTGACGACTTACTACTTCAGCCCGAAACTGTTGTTGATGACGGTAAGTATTAACACGGAAGCGCTCGTTTGTCGTGCATGGGTACTACCAGTGACGTGGGAGACTTAGGTGAGACCACGACAATATTTTGATTAGCGTGGCCACCGCCATTCACCGCCCTCGGGTACCAATTACTATTACTTCAACACCCTGGGCTATACAAGTATTGCTAAACGAAACCACTGGCAGAGCGCTGAGTGGTTTGTTGTATTTCAGTACTGATGGCAGCAAACCTGTCTGACACTACTACCCAAGCGACTTGAAAGTCTTCTCGGTAAATCAAGCGTTCATTTTCCGAGAGCTTGTCGTGTCACAAGTTGCCAAGCCGCCGCGCCACCGCCGGTACACTACTACCAGGCCGAGGCACTTGTGCTGGTACTACAAGCCACGTAGACAATATGGGTGGCTCACGGTTGCCACGATGTGTTCGACGATAAAATAAGTCGACTGCAAATTGCCTGGCACACATCATCCGCGGATCGTCGCGGCTGGCCAAATCTCCAATTTCCATTATGACTTCGAGAAAGGGCGTCCCGATCAAGACTCTGTGCTGTCCTACGTCATAACTGAACATCCATCGTGGATCACCTGGGCCCATACGCATTGAAGATGAGAGTTTCATCCTGAAGGATGAGTGATCTACCCGTGTATATCGCTCCTTTTCGCGCATTGCCCTTGATGCCACACGGAGAAGTTGTCCCTTCCGGAAATTCATCCCCACAGCATACGTCACTCAGCCCATTGGACTCGCCGAGTCCTGCAGGAGTCGTAATTCGGCAAATGTACAGCTGAGAACCGATTTCGCCCATGGGCATGAGCATACGATGGTCATATGATGTCAGTCTCCATCGCCAATTGTGGGTCCACGACACTCACGCTGTGTTCTAGCTCATTTTATTACGGTGACGGCGGATGTCCGCCTCAAACGAGGCCTGCCTCGAGGCGTTTGACGTGGTTCTCGTGCCTTCCATTCCGTCGTAGTCGGACGCAAGAGGAAAGGCCGCGGCGGTGCAGCACTGCATCCGGAAGGATATACTGTTCGGGTCGGTGGATACCTGTCATGTATGTGCTAAACGTATTGATTTTGGTCCGGGCGCGGGATGTTCGACGCGTCCATGTACAAAAGCGTGCTGCACGTGCGTGTCTTGCTCTCTGCGAAGTGGAGTAGCCTCATTCATTTCGAACCTCGAAGCACACAACCGCCTCGTGTTGTGGACCGTTAAACCACATATAACCTGAATCCCAGCTAATCTTACTCCCGTCGTCAAACCCTCTCTACTATTACCATCCCACGAATGATAACCATGATCCACACTATCCGCTTCTTGCTGTATTGCGTCCTGGTACGCTTTTCTCTCGTCCGCTCCGTATCCTGCGCTTATCCCTCCTCGACCATAGTTTATTTTCGCAATTGTGACGATGGCATTGTCTGCGGTGAGACTGCATTACACCACTCACTTGCCCTCGTTCGATCCAACGAACTACGGAGTTCAGTTCTATGGTATGGCCACCGCCTTCACAAAGTTGCCCATCTCTCTGACAGCGAGTCCTTAAGATCCCATAGTTGTCGAGCTCTTGGTGACAAGTATCCTCACGATCTTTTGGGCCCCATTTGTGTAGGCCGCCCGTTCACTGTTTATGGTACCTGACCATTAGCTTACTGTTGAATATACATAGTGCTCGCACGATTCACAGCAGGCTAGAGCATCGTTTCTTTAGCACCTTCTTGGCGGAGCTTATTGGGCTTTTCATCTTTTTCCTCCTCTGGCTAGTCGGTGCTGCAATAGCAACTGTAAGTTGCCAACGTTGGTATTCCGTCTGCTACATCTTCTGACCTCTTTGCGACCTATAGCACACCAGTAACCCTCCGCAAGTGGATGTCTACTGGGGAAATCTCTCCTCGTGCTGGTTCTACTGGGAGTGCCGAACCCTTACGGCAATGCTTGCGTTTGCGTGGCTCAGCTGGATCGTTGTCTTTGCCTTGCTCGTGGCGTCATTGTTGTTTACGATTGCAAACAAGGCATGGCGTAGTCCTCTGCACGGCCGGTGGGACCCTCGTGGGAGTCGCTATGACACGCCCATGCGCGCCTTGCCTTAACCACGAGGCTTGGCCCGAGCAGGATACGAAGTGAACGAATCGGACGATCATCCACACGACGATCACGCACTAGCAACGCTTTCAAGTTGGACGGGTCCTAAAGGTTGCTAGCTTCACGCTCCATATTTATCGTACTATACATACATTGTTTTTTTACTACCCCCAGTAGTCTTCTGCCAGGATTGCATTTTGCGCGGATTGACGATGTCTTATTCAATTTAGTATTCTTTACTGCCGGCGAAGACGTAGATAGGAGTTGGGATAAGGAACAGGGGGTCTGCTTCCCTGGATCGTATTATGTAGAGTGCCTAGTACGTGTGCGCATGATTAAGGCCACAGTGCGGCATGGATGCATCTAGATGCAGTCCGTGACATGTGATTTAAAATTCGGTGTTTCCTACCCTCATTCACGTTCCATCACCGCAAGGAAGTGAGCCCGCACAGCTGAACTTGTCTGTAAGTTCGGCAATTGCAAAGAGTCCGTGATATAAGTTTGAGTGCGCAGTCGGCAGCATCAACTTGAACTCCAAGTGTGGTGCTCGTTCAATCAAGGAGGAGGAAATCACGCGAGGACGCTGGAATAACCGAGGTGGTTTACCACCGGACCCGTGGTGCACGCACTCAGGCTGGCAGTGTGGTTAAAACGGGGATTGCGGGCACTGGCTTGCACTAGTACCAACTACTCGCCGCTTTAAATTTAACTCGTCACTCATCATCTGACCGCCACTACATCAGTGAAACAGCACAAATGAAATAAACAACAATTGAACACTTTGCCACTTACAGGCCCAGCAAGCACTCTGATTGGTGGGGAGCATACAAATCAAGCCCTATGGGGGTATGTTCGTAATCGGAACTGTGCTATTCCCAAAAAAATTTGTCCAAAGTCAACTTTTTCACTGGTTTGGGATACTGATGCCCTACTTGGCCTTGACCTCTTCCATAATATCGATGGTAAGTAGTCTTGCCTTTCTAAGGCTTCCTTGGGCCACCTTCCCGGGCAGAAGCTTTTTCGACATAAATACAGGTACCGAGGCGGTGCGAATGCGCGTGAAATTCATGATCAATCGCTCATATCGACGCGTTACGAGCGAATCGGATGTGTCCCTCTGTTGCCACGTCAGTTTCGGGCTATCAACTATCAGTTGATATTAGAGAGCCGGTCAGACTGGGGTAGTTACTGCGGTTTCCAGTGCCGTAGCTGACGCAACGCCCACCCCGACATACATATAAGAGTCACAGATAGCCAGGGTTGCGGTATCAATGGAGCTGACTCCCGGCGTGCGCTATCTGGGTCGTTGGGCGGTGTCGACCGTCCTGCCCGTCATTGGCTTGGTTTTGCTCCCGGTGAGGGGCATTCGAGCGTTTGTGCCTGAGGCACCATCTCTATCTGTTGGAGCGACGATTGCCCTTCCGCTTGCTGCGTTCCCAGTGATCTTGATCGCCTCTATTGTCGCCAATGGTGTTTCGCAGCGACGCAGAGCTGCGGCACTTGGAGCAAGACTGGTCCCTCGCGTTAGAGGATGGTTGCCTGGTAGCGTGGATGTGTTGCTGAGCTTCATCAGGTCGGAGGAAGTGGTCTACATTGGTAAGTATCAATCCAATCTCATCATAGCAGGTACTGATGAAGCTTTTTAGGTACTCGCATGCTGGAGCAATTTCAACTTCATGGGCCTGTCATCAATCTGAGATTTATATGGGGAGACCTCCTTTTTACCAGCGAACCCCAGATTATCAAGGTAGGTTGCGGATCATATAGAGTCTTGTCTTTTATACACGAATGATTGGTTTGCAGGCTATTTTATCTACCGAATTCAACAACTACGTCAAAGGTGTGGGAATTACTGCCGTATTCATTTGTCTAACCTTTTAAAAGGTGACAAGTTCAAAGAAACAGCTGATAGCGTACTGGGAACAGGTGTATTTAACTCTGATGGTGGGGTTTCAATTATCCCGTTGTCGCATTTGTTTGCTGACATGAAGGGTAGGCGACACGTGGAAGTGAGCACAATGTCTCAATTCCGAGTGCCGCTTGCCAACATGTTTCCAGGTTCCATCGCACCATGACCCGCCCGTTCTTCAATATTGACAGAATTAGTCACTTTGACATCTTCGATCGCCATGCAGAGACTGCAATTGGGCTAATGAAAGAACGGTTCCGTACCGGACTCGCTGTCGATTTTCAGGTACGTGCTTTGACGCGCGTTTTCATCATGCTTCATGTCTTTTCATGCTAGGACGTCGTTTCCCGTTTTACGATCGACTCCGCGTCGGAATTTTTGTTTGGGCATTGTGTAGACACGTTGGCTGCCGGATTGACCTACCCTTACAATGTCGTGAAGCCGGAAGTAGCATCCAGCGAGTCCAACGTCGCCTTAGGCTTCGCGTCTGCGTTTAACAAAGCACAGCACGCTTTGTCAAGACGGAACTTGGTCGGAAGAACGTGGCCGCTCTTCGAGCTCGTTCGGGATTCCACACGAGAGCCGATGAAGGTCGTCGATGAGTTCTTGGATCCAATCCTGAAGGATGCGATAGCAAAACGGAAAGTCTCGGGAGATTTCGTGGATACGGAAAAGGATTCTAGTTGTGAAACGCTGCTCGGCCACTTGTTGCAGCAAACGACAGGTGCGTATCATCATTTTTATATTTATATTACCATTCAGCGTCGTGACAGATATCACTATTCTGAGAGATCAGACTCTGAACATCCTGTTGGCTGGTCGAGACACGGTATGTCTGTTCTGTCATTTTGTTCGACGAGATAATCTCATGTGTTTCAGACTGCCTCGACATTGACATCTGCTATTTATTTCATGGCCATGCACCCGGACGTTTTCCGCCGTCTGAGGGAAGAAATCCTGGATAAAGTTGGGCCCACGCGGCGACCGTCTTACGAGGACATTCGTGAAATGAAATTCCTTCGGGCTGTGTTGAATGGTGTGTCCAGTTGTTTGTATTCAGAGACGTCGACTGACTTGCAATAGAAACATTGAGACTCTTCCCTCCCGTGTATGTGAACAGAAACTTGACATATATTTTCTGACACTTGGCTTTATTTTTGTGACCATAGGCCGTTCAATCTCCGGTACGCATGTTTTTTCCATTGGGAAGCTTCTCCTGAGTGCACGTGCTTTAGTGAGAGCATCAACGATACCACTTGGCAGTCATCGGATCCGGATGGAAAGCCATTCTTTGTTCCCGCTAAAACCCCGTAAGTCACCTATGCTTCGCGTCCTTCCGGTAAGCCAACTACTCTGTAGGGTCGGCTACTCGGTCCTGTTGATGCAACGGAGGACAGACCTCTGGGGTCCTGATGCGTTGGAATTCGACCCTGATCGATTCCTTGACGATCGTTTACGCAAATATCTCACCCCCAATCCTTTCATATTCCTTCCGTTTAACGCAGGCCCGCGTATCTGTCTGGGACAACAGGTATGTACTCGCGTGTCGAAATGAGAGATGCTGATCATTCGCCCCCGCGCAGTTTGCGTACAACGAAATGTCATTCATGTTGATTCGGCTGTTGCAACAGTTCTCTTCTATTACTCTTTCCCCGGAGTCGCAGAGCCCTGAGTTCCGCGTTCCGGTGGAGTGGGCACGTGGCGAGGGACGACAGGCGATCGAGCAGTTCCGTCCCCGCAACCACTTGACATTGTATGCCAAGGTATGACTGCACTCTATCATCTGAACGCTACTGAACAATCGACGACGTCACAGGGTGGTTTGTGGGTTAAAATGGAGTCCACGGAGATATAGCAAGCTTAAAGGCGGCCAAAGTCCCAGGCATTTCTTGTGAGTTTTCCTGACAACAGGAACTTTTGGACACTGTACCATCATCGCTATCGTGTTGTTATTTATGCAATCGTACTGTGACGCTTTCAAGTTGTACTGTACACTGTAATTTTCACAAAAAAAAACCCGGTTCAATTTTTCACACGAACTTAAACTTGGGCTTGAATTCTTCCCACCCTGCTACTAAGTCATCCTACTGAACTCGTTTTGGGAATTCTCTATTACAACGACCCTCAAGAAATGATTTATTTGATGGCGGATGGTAAGCTGTCCGAGTCGCAATACCATGTTGTCTCAACAATACTTTGGCATGTTTCAAAGTCGTTCCATGCCATCACTACTGATAGGGGTCTCTGGGAAACATTGTATAGACAGGCCTCATTTCCCGCTCAATCTGTCGCCTCCATATGGGAACGCTCTTGAAAGCCGCACAGCTTACTGAATCACGGATCACATGCTCGCACTCTGCTTCAACGTCAACGACCATCACCCAACACAGCGATCCAAACGCGTCCAGCTATCTCAATCTCATTCTCGGACGATGGTAGGCTGTGTGTGAATCTAGGCAATGTATGTCCGTCAGCCCACTGCTGACACATGTCACGCTCTCTGGGACTTTGAAGAACCAGTTGTGTCAAATTGGGATTTCGAGTGGATTGTATCCCCAGAGGGACACTATTCGTATGTGCTATTCACGTTGTCCGATAGACATCCAGAACGCCAGTGGTGCGCCCCATCTGCATTGCCATGGACTGGATAATGGATCTACGTACAGGCAGTTCTTGAAGTTTTGGTTGGATGACGGCACGGGCGGGCTCTATGATTTCACCTGTAATTGACTTTCCCAAGGCTGTGAGGAAAATATATCAAGTGGAGCCGCACGTTTAGGCCCAACTTCAAGAGACCTCTTCATCTCCACCAGGGAATATGGTTTAGTCTTCGACGTGCGTACGTGTGTCTTTTATCTACTGCCCCATGTACCGGTACGTATTCACCTATGGTACACGCACAGAAACAAACATTACACGGTCCGAGTACCCCACCCCAGGTCGTATGTTATTCTCTGATCCACATTTCATCTCTTTCGTAAAGGGTCCATTGAAGCACAGGTATTCGCACTCCCTAGCGGTAGTACCGGCGCCACGTACTCAGTCCACCCGTCCTTCACCTCACCCACCAGCGCTTGACCCGGAAGATCAACTTTAACGCAGATATCATTCACTCCAGCGTCGATCCCATGACGGGGCCACGCACATACGCCTCTTCCTTTACCCATGGCACGATGATCCGCTTTCGTTCATATGCACGGACATGACGCTCCCAAGCTGCGCCATTGCGAATATCTCGCCGGCACCGATCATCATCTCTTTGTTTTCCCATGTGGACATATTCCCTGATGGCACGAGAGGCCTCTTTCTCATCAAACCCGATTACCCGTTGCGACACTGGCGCGGCATTAAAGTTGACATCGACAATATCCGTCTGAAGGATCCAGGGGATTGGAGTGTCACATAGATCTTCTCTGCAGAGTGGCTTGGAAACATGAGCTGGAATGTGGATATAGTAGTCAAGTTAGATGGGACACGAGGAAAGGTGTGCTGTTTTGACAGTCAGTGCTTCTCGTTCGGAGGTCGGTATGATATGCATGTTTTAGACATCAAGTAGATTCGAAAATCGAGATGCCAACTTCGACGAATTACTATGTATACTGGCGAACGAGGTGAGAAGAGTGGGCCAATGACACGAAAACGAGGCTTGCGCGACATTCACCAGCATGTTTCATGTCGACATTGTACGACCTGCGTAAGCTGGATATTATCAACCACACTCACACTACGTGCGGACTCATTCGCTACTGCGCTATCCCCGGCCCGGGAGTCGACTCGCCGGGTTCCGACTTGAAGTTCCGCGTTCTAGCGGCGTGGGCACCACAGGCGATTGAGCAGTTTCGAGTCCGTGCGGCGCAAGTGCCGGCCTGAGTACTCGCGACCACTTGATCAAAGTATGCCTACACACCCATCGGTCATCTGAATGGCGGATTAGAATGAAATCCGCAGATTGGAGGTGTGGCAAACTTGAAGCTTGAAGGCGATCATCGGATTCCTGGAAGATTTGTGTCATACACAATCTGTAATCGCATGATTTAAGTGATACACCATGCAACGGTAAATTTAGTGGACTAGTAGAAACTATGTGTATACTTATCGTCACACCAATGCCATCGTATTATCACTATATGCATAGTATGTACACATTTGCATACTAGTACTACAATCCTGGAGAAATATATACCACGCATCATCCAAGCGCTTGCCACTAATCTACGGTTGCTCGTCAATGGCATCTCTTAATCTATATGCACGTCATGATCCGCACAGATACTGTTCTCTGCACCGTGAACGGCATGAATGCACGAACTTGTTTTGCTCGGAAGGTCGATGATACTAGTCAGTTCGACGCTGCTGCTGCGGACCTCAGCGTCCACGCCGGGCATCGCGCAGTCGGCGCCACCGCCTGACACGTGACACATGCGATAGATGAATGTAGCGAGGACGAGCGAATTGCACACGAGCAAAGCAAACGCGGCCTAGTGCGAGGGTAGGGATCAGTGGAGGTCTATGATGTGGCGTCTCGCCAGTGCACATAGAGGGTCGGTTACCTTTACTTGGCCAATGATAAGTGTGGTGTTCGTTGCATATTGCTGAAAAAGAAGAGTTGAATGAAGGATGGTAATTCCGGTGATGAGTATGGAGGCAGAAAAAGCTGACAGAATGAGGATGCGACGGTCTTGCGGAAGCTTTACATCGCGAAGGAACCACATTGGAAGAGCGACCAAAGTGGCATCCGAAACAACATCCGCTTGTTTTTGTCGAGTTTTAGTAGATTTGTCAGGACGGAGCATTGAATCACTTACTGACGAGTTGCGCGATGGCTACAGGAGAAGTGAATCTGCAGAGGTTCACCATGCAGATATCGATTTTCTGAGCTATGAGTCCTGCCTGCATAGCCATGAACATAATGCCGGTGCCGTATGCGATGCGCCGCAAAGTTTGTATTGGACTTGCTATCCGAACGACGGAGGCCAGAATGCTCATTCGGGCCAACCTATGGACAAGAGATGCGTAGGTTGATGTACGACCCATCTCTACACTGTTCTCACCAGACAGTGGAAGTAATGGTCAGAGAAAGAAGCCATTTCCCGCGACCATTTATCGCGGGAGGAGTATCCACTGAAAGAGATTTTCGAGTCACATAGATGTCATATGCATGTAGAACTCACGATTTTGTGGGTCTTTTTGCATCCAAACGCTGGCGAGACACAGCGTGTCACATATGAGAGTCGCAGTAGCCCACCCGTCGTCCCACCAAAACTTGGACAGGTGCCAGCGATACAGTAGCCGAAAGATCGTGGAAAGGATGGCTACAATATGGGCTACCGTCGAGGGGACTTGAAAATTCCCATCATAAACTTCAGTATGAGAGAATGAAAAATGAAAATGGATAACGCACTCTGTACTGTGAAGGACCAGGGATTCACTTTGCTATCCATGAAGGAAGCGATGTTAGGGATTCGTAGAGATCGCGTTGCGGCATATTTTTAAGGACTTCCAATCACGGCACGGTTTAATGCCTGCGATTTACCCACCCATATGGTGCTGTCAGAAGGTAGCAGGTATGTGAGCAACGAAAACTGGTCATGGGAGAAAATACTGTCAAATGGTAATGAAATAACTTCATGTTCTCACCGTGATCGGGATGGCCCCAACTCGAAGGTTGCTGGGTCCAGTCGCCCTGGTGCCAACCAGGGTCAATTTAATCATTTTAATGGTGGAGTAGTCGGCAGGGTTGATCGACATAGGATTGCTTCTGATAAGTAGTCCAAGTCCGTTCTAGAAAAGCCCGACATCAGAAGAACGTGAGACCTGAAGCCAAGTTTAAGTTCAACGGTAACTGGCACGTGCTAGCTAATAGCCGGTCCGGTCTCTTCCGCTGACAACTGGAACCTTTTCTTGGGGAGCTTTGCGGCAAATATTCCCAATCCACACACCGTGACCACATCGGTAGCGGCGCGCATACGCCAAATCCCCGACTCCAGTTTACAGCAAGAGTCACGATAACTAGCATGAAGCAGAGTATTTGACTTTCAATCAAGACCATTCGTTTTCTATGTACCGAAGTACCAACTTATGTGCAAATGTGACTCCCACCCACCCTCCACATTGACGAAGTCAATTTAACTTTGCACAAGCCTGGCAATTGGAAGCCCACCGTGACCGTGACGGGAAACACTGAGGCAAGCAGGCACAACGGAACACGACCACGCTGGGTTGGGATGACTAAGACGTACGGGTACAAGTTGCGACTGACCGCTACAAGACGCAATGTATAGTACGGTGCACGTGACGAGTATGCCAAAGGAAATTAGCCCCAACACTAGTACTGATCTCGACCTCTCCAGCCCTGTCGCCAGCAGTACAAGGTAATTCCAGTGTGCTTGACAGCAGGGTAATCACTCTAAGAATTGGATACTGGCATGAATACGAGAAGGATTACCCACCGACAGAACGGTAAAGAGGGAATCTCCAGTTGCGTACCGATGTTCAACTGGAGTGTGAAGCTATATACAGCCGGCTCACACTGCGCTGGTCCTTCAGTTATTATTGTTGCCAATATTCAGGTGATTGGGTTGTTGTGACAGTTATCATCATTGTCACTTTGTCGCTGTTGGGTCATCACTGTGTTTCGGACGAAAAATGAGTTGCAGCGGAATGAGAGCTGTGCTCGGCCAAAACTATATAGTATTACGCAATATTATTCTCACGAACAGAACATTCGCACGGTTCACTTTGCAGAGAGCCAAACCCTCCCCCACTACCGTGGGAGTCGGGGATTCGGTCCAACAGACTTATGATGCAAGACGAGTTGGATTGTGAGCAACTCTGTGTTACATCTATGCAAGAATGAACAGTTTTTAGATGAGTCAGATCCTATTAGCGAGTCAGGTTCAGATTTCGTCGGCTCGGACGATGGTGATGAATCCGAATATGAATCTTCCGAAAGCAACGAATCGGTGGTGGATGATCAAACTCGCGTGTCTGGTGATGCAGAAGTCGATGCAGACTTTCAGTATGTGTACGAAACTGGATAAGCGTGTATGGGACCTAACGTTCGGCACAGACGCCTTGTTCGAAATATTCGAACTGCCGGTGACGTGTCCAGTACTGGGGTGCTGCAGCGTGAATGGGATATACGTCTCGAAGATCAGGAATCCCTGTTTCGCGACGATTTGCGGGAGGCATCTGGCATTGGAAAGAGTAAGAGAAGGAAGGTACGATCGTTGTTTGAGCCTGAGTGTCTTCTTCCGGGCCAGGAAAATCATGATTGGTCATGCAGCGTGAACGTAGAGTCGGACCTGTACTCTCGCATCAAGTTCGGGCATTGATAGGAGAAGGCAATCAGGCTTACATCGACAGCAGCCTCGCTGAAGCCATTCGAGTAATGCAAGAAGTCATCCGTATCGAGCCACGCGCTATCCCTGCCTGGACAGTGCTCGCACAATGTTACGAAGATGCAAATGAACCACAAAAAGCTCTTCAATTACGTATCATGGCTGCTCATCTCAGGCGCGACTCCGAAGAGTGGGAGCATTTGGCCCGACAATCCAGGTAACAGCATGTCTAGGATGTGAATTCCGGTCACTGATAGTCTCCTCAGGGATATGGGATTCAACCAGCAAGCACTGTATTGTTACACGAAACTTTACAGTCTTGACCCTGACAATGTGGACGCCCTTTGGGATCGCGCGACTCTTGCAAGGGAGATGCATGACCTG
>JBBPTX010000198.1:0-49237 GCA_038094595.1 Pulveroboletus aff. annulatus
GTCACATTCTTACTTCACTATATAAACCCTTCAACAGGGTTGTCTCCTTTTC
The DNA here is from genome assembly GCA_038094595.1 of Pulveroboletus aff. annulatus. Lineage (NCBI taxonomy): Eukaryota > Fungi > Basidiomycota > Agaricomycetes > Boletales > Boletaceae > Pulveroboletus > Pulveroboletus aff. annulatus. The sequence continues at coordinate 53 of JBBPTX010000198.1, forward strand.
TCTTCAGCTTAGTTCTACCTACGGCTTGTCGCCTAGTTAGTACTAGCAATCCACTTGATTCTCGCTCCTCAGTCTTCGTTCTACTATTAAGTGAACGCTTCACGCTACGGCATACCTGCCTTCGCGTGTCTTACCCTCGAACCTCCGACCCGCTCGTCAAGCTAGACAGTGGTTTACCCTTGGACCCGTCAAATACCTTTGGTGGTACCCTTGATCCAGCATCCCCACAGCTGGTACTACGTTGTCGTAGACACGAACGACCGAATTCTTGACCCTACTAGGCGTTAGTAGGTCTACGCACGACCATACCCACGGTCACACATAACAGTGACGGTGGAATGGGGGCAGGATCGATGGACGAGAGTCAAGGGGAGATGAAGACGAAGACGACATGCTGGGCGAAGGGCAAGATGTTGTGAGAAAGCCTAAGTGATGTTGACCACCTTTAAGTAGTCGAGGAATGAGTTCCACGAAGCGTCATGGAGTTTCTTAGTGGCCTTCTTTTGAAGGTTCTTAGGGTTCGTCAGTGACTCGGAGGGTGATAACGAAAGTGGTGACTCAATAGAGTCCGCGGTGCAAGGGGAAGATGGCAGTTTTTCTTCATGCTGAGGAAGTTCCAGGGGTTCGTCCCGAAGGACCGAGGGTGTGTCCCGAGGGACCGAGGGTGCCGGTAGGGCCAAGGGTAGTTTAATCTCATTGCGGGGATGACCGGTTGAAGGGTCCGCTGCTAGTTTAGCCTTGTTGTGGAGGTGATCCTGTGAAAGATCCAAGGGTAGTTTTGCCTCATTTCGGAGGGAGTTCTGTGAAAGGTGGGGCAGGGACGGGGAAGAGGAGGAAATTACCCCCCTACTAAGGACGTAGCCCCCTACGGCCAAAGGCGGGGGTGGCGGGGGTGAGAAGCGGGCGCAAGGAAGGCACACACGGGCGATGGAGATGGTGGGGACAAGGGGCAGGAGAGGGCAGGAGCGGACCGCCAACTGGGGTGGGTAAGAGGTGGGAGGGGGCGTAGGCGGGGTTGGAGGCGAGGGGCGAGAGCGGCGGGAAAGAGGGCAGTCGGCGAGGCGGTGGCCCTGCCGACGACAGCGGAAGCATCGCCCGGAGAGGTGACAATGCAACCAGGAGGCGGGGGTGAGACGTGAGGGGCGGACGACGTCAACGTCCATGGGGGCTGGGGCAGGAGCGGGGAGGTTGGAGGTGGGACAATCTACGTCCATGGGAACAGGGGCGGGCCTTTTTTCCTGATGCCTAGCAGGGCGATGTGACAGATCAACATCCATCGGGGTGCCAGGGGACAGTTTTACCTCATGACAGAGGGTCTGGGGGTCGTGGGAGTGCAGTTTAACCTCATGCCGGAGGTTCTGGGGGTCGTGGGAGTGCAGTTTAACCTCATGCCGGAGGTTTCCGATGGCGCGGGCACGTTCCATGTGAGTATGGAACGTGGTTACCTTGTCAATCCAAAGATCGAGGGTCGTGGGGACGTTCTCCATGGAGAGAACGCGGCGCATGAGGGGAAGAGGGAGGGCGGCTGAATAATAGCCGATGAGGACGTTCTGGTCAGTAATCCCGGCCAGAAGGGCGTAGTTCCGAAAGTGAGCGTGGTACTCAGCTAACGGGGGGGAGTATCTGTGGGGTTTTGACACGACGCGTGTGTTGGAGAGCCAGGCGATAGCGTCGCCTGTGATGTCCTTGTGATCGAAGGTGTCGAAGAGTTGACGGCGGAAGGTCGTCCACGTGCCTAGGGTTGAGGGTCCTGAGGCAGCAACCTTGGATCGAAAGCGAGCAGCCCAGATAGCGGCTGGGCCCTTGGTCATGTAGGAAAGCGCGTACAAGATCCTCTTGGGGGCGGTGTCATAGAGCTCCATGTTGGCATGGAGGTAGAACGTGACATTGTCGAGCCACTGCCTGACGGGTTGACGGCGGTGACTGGAGAAGGGTTTGGGGGGGTTCAGGAGGAGTTCCTCCAGTGTGTCTTCTGGGAACGGGGGGCGAGGGAATGGGGGAAGTACTTCTTCCAACGTGATAGTCGGGAGGGGTGGTTGTGCTTGGAGTGGCGGGGTGTTGGGGCGTCGAGGGGTCGGGGATGGGGAGTCCCGGGGAGGTGGTAGACGCAACTGCGCCGAGAAGTCGTGGGCGAGGTCGCAAGTGGTTTCCTCTTCGTCAAGGTCGAGCGGTTGCTTGTCTTGGTCTTCTTCCCAGTATCCTGGAGTTGGGTCGGCATCGGCGGGGTCTGAGTCCGAAGTGGACCCGTGGGAGGGGGCGCGGATGGTCCATCGTGAGGGGATGGACAGGTGACCGGGGCGGGTTGGTTCATTGATGTGCTGAAGAGCGCGACGGGTTCGTTCGGCACTGGACGAGCCAGTGGGAGACCAGCAGGAGGGGTTCATGGCCAATGGGGCCGGTGGGCGCGGTATCCGAGCAACAAGGTACTACCCTCACAAGGAGGCGTTCACGAGTCTCAGGATCGAGTGTGGTGGGGTGAGGGGGAGATTGGGAGGGTGTATGGTCCTCCGGGGTCAAGGGTTTCGGCGCGGGGCGGCGCTAGAGAGTCAAGGGGTTCTGGGTGAGCATATGTGTGGAGTGCAGTACGTGAAAGTACGCAGCAAGGAGTTACGCTTGTCTTTTGTTACGACTGGCCCTTGTGGGGTCAGCCGTAGCCCTTATAAAGTATCCCGTAGCTGACGGGATCGAGGTCGATCGTTGTTGTTGGCGACGACGGTGAGGCGACTCTAGAGCTGAACAGGTCTCATAGAGGTGGGGGTTCAAGGGAGGCTTGCTTGGATTACCAGGTGATAGTAAGGGAAGACAAGCGTGGGGAACTACATAGGCCAGGTCGACTGGTATATATAGTAGAGAGTGTTGGTGTGACCGTAACATCACAGGGTCAAGGGTATAGTTTAAGGGCCGGCGTGGGAAGCGGCGTTAGAATGTGATAGAACGATGGAGAATGTGATAGAACCATGCGTGGGAGTGAAACACGAACGTGCCGGTGTATGCGGCAAGAGAAGGTGAAGCACGTGAGCGATAAGGCAGCATGAGAGAGATAAGTGCACAAGGAACACATAAATACTATGACATACGTGTGAGATACCTCGGAGAGCCGAGGGGCAGGGGTAAAGGGTTGGCGCGGGCAACCGGAGAAGAGCGGAAGTGTGAGCGTACACGCAGGGGAAAGAGGAAAGAAGATGAAAAGATGTGCCCGGCACGATGAATCGTAACAGCATGGTGGGTGAGCGGATGAAAGGGAGACAGCGCAGGGGTGACGTCTTTTATAATCATCAAGCAACTCCAATGAATGTTTCAGGTTCTGCTCAGGTTCCCATGATTCTTCTTCCATGGTGTACCCTTTCCATCGAATCAGGTATTGGCAGGCCAATGGCATTCCTTGATGCCGTATGATTTGCTCTATTTCGTATTTCTCTTGTCCTTCGACAAGATCCAGGGGTGGTGTTGGGAAGTTTGGGCCATGGACACCATTTTCACGATAGGGCGATAACAACGAAGCATGGAACATGTTGTGAATTTTCCACGTTTGTGGGAGTTGGAGGTGATAGGAGATGGGGGAGATAATATCAGAGATGACAAATGGTCCTTTGCGTTTTGCAGTGAACTTCGGATCTTGGATGGACCTTTTAAGATTCCTGGCCTCCAGCCAAACCCATTCCCCTTTCTTGAAGGGTATGAATTTCGACTTAGACCTGGATGCCATGACTTGATGCACAAGTTCATGGGATGCGAGGGCTTCATCTTGTAAAGCAGTCAGCATTTTGAGACAGGATTCAACGGCGGGGATGTTGGTTTCGGTGATTACCGAAGGCAGGGCATGGGGTTCATACCCCATCATGAGGTAAAATGGGGACCTGCCAGTGATGGAATGAGGACAGTGATTGTGTGTGAATTCGGTGTGGGAGATGTGTTCAGACCAAGTAGATGGGTGATCTCTATAGTAGATGCAGAGGTAAGTCTCGACTTCCTGGTTGACGCGTTCGGTTTCACTGTCAGTCTGAGGGTGGTAGGCAGTGGAGAGGGAAAGGTCATAGTTAAGGAGTCGGCTAAGTTCCTTAGCAAAGGTGGAGGTGAATTGTGGGCCACAGTCAGAGATGATCTTGTCATAGAGGCTGAAGCAAAGATAAACCTTATAGATGAAGAGTGCAGCAATTTCTTCAGCAGTGATAGATTTCTTAGTGGGGCAAAGAATTACCCCCTTAGTAAGGCCGTGGTCCATCATGGACAATAATGAATCAAATCCCCTAGACAGTGGGAGATCAGTGATGAGATCACAGGAGACCTGCTGGAAGGGGCGAGAGCAGGAGAAGGGGATAGGAACAAGCAGGGGGGACGTAGGGTGAGTGTTTGTCTTGTTGCATTGGCACATGGCACAGCTGTCAACGTAAGAGTGAACGAAGGTGGCAAGGCCAGGCCACCAAAACTCGCTGGTGATGAGTTGACGAGTTTTAAGGTAGCCCAGGTGACCGGCAGAGTTGTGATCATGAGAGCATTGGACAACAGCGCAGCGAAGGTCACGGTCGGGAGGGACATAGACGCGTTCCTGGTACTGGAGGATGCCATCATGGTATTGCCAGTCAGAGAGGTGAGAGCGAAAGGCAGGGGAAAGAGACCCGTTGATCTCCTGTAACTTATGGAGGACAAGGTTGTCAGAGGCAGAGGTGGAAGTGATGTGATTGGAGAGGGCAGAGTCAATAAGGCGAACAAAGAGGGTGTTGGGGAGGAGGGTAACTTCCATGTTATCGGAGTTGGCGCAGAGGAGATCGGGGTGTTGGGATAGGGTGTCAGGTCTGGCAAGTTGGGTACCAGGGACGTGAGTAATTGAGTAGTCATAGTCAGCAAGGTCGAGAAGCCAACAGGCTTGGCATCAGTTGAGGTCCTGGGGGCGACGGAAGTACATCAAGTTCTTGTGGTTGGAGAGGACTTTGACGGGGAAGGGAGAGCCATGGAGGTATTGCCTCCAGGCTTTGAAACCATGTATAACGGCCAAGAGCTCCTGGTTGTGGATGTCGTAGTTGCATTCTGAAGAAGAGAATGATTGCAATAAGTAAGAACAGGGGTGCCAATCCCCATTCACGTCTGTTTGTAACAAAATACCACCTGACACATATTTAGAGGTGTCAGTGGCCATGGCAAAAGGGCAAGTGATATCGGGCATAAAAAGGACTGGCTTATGAAGGAACAACTCCTTGAGTTGCTTGAAGGTGGTTTGTTGTGCAGTAGCCTAAGTCCAAGGCATAGTCTTCTTGGTGAGATCAATGAGTGGTCAGGCGATATTGGAATAACCAGGGATAAATCATCTGTAGAAATTAGTGAAACCTAGGAAGGAACAGACATCTTTGACTTTCTGTGGCATAGGCCACTTAGCAATCCGGTCTAGCTTGACAGGGTCCATGGCGAGCTGCCCTTCTCTAACAATCATTCTGAGGTATTCGACCTCTGGGACAGCGAATTGACATTTTTCCAATTTGAGGTGGAGATCAAGTTCCGTCATTCATTGGAGGACACGGCGGGTGCATTCAGTGTGGGTTTCGTTGTCTGGGGAAAAGATCAGTTGGTCATCCATGTAGATTACTAACCACCCTTTGGTGATCATGTCACGGAAGAAATCATTCATAAATCATTGAAATGTTGTGGGGGAGTTGGTCATGCCAAAGAATATTACCATAGGCTCAAAAAGATCTTTGTGGGTGAGGAAAGCACCTTTCCATTGATGCCCTTCCTTTATACGTACATTATCGTATCCCCAGCATACGTCAAACTTGGTGAAAACATGAGCTCCTTTAAGTCTATCTAGGAGGTCAGAGATTAAGGGAAGTGGGTAAGCATCACGAATGGTGTGTTCATTGAGATACCGATAGTCTTGGCAGGGACAGAGTTTGCCATCTTTCTTTTTGACAAAGAAGAACGGCGACGCTTGAGGGGAATTCGAAAGGCAGATCTTGCTAGCGGTGAGATTCTTGTCGAGGAAATCTTCTGTGGCTTTCTTTTCATCGGGGGTGAGCAGGTAGAGTTTTCCAATTTTCAGGGTAAATGACTCCTTGACGTTGATTTCATGATCGTAGGGTCTGGACAGAGGAAGGGAGTCGGCAGATTCTTTGGTGAAGACGGGGGCGAAATCCATGTATACATCTGGTAGAGTGACTTTTGGCTTAGCCTTCTTGGCAGCAGCTGCGAGTCCTGTGGCTGTGGTAAGCTTGGCAACAAGCTTTGGATGAGTCTAATGGTATTAGGATCTGGTTTTGAGAACCCATTGACAGGAGTTGTGATATAATGCACGGCAGACATAGAGATTCCCATTGGGCATATCAAGGAACATGGAAAGGGTGTGGTCAGGGATAGTCTTGACCATGACATGGTGGGGTGGCCTCAGGGAAGGTGCACGAGGTTGAACATCTTCATGTCATTTCAGGTCGGCAATGTGGATATGGTAGAGGGAGGTGGACTCATCTGCAGATTCTGGGATATTGATCATTTGCAACAACCAATCAATGACAGGGTTCGTGAGGTGGAGCCAAGGCATTCCGAGAATCACGTTCTCAGATCCGCAGTGCATTACGTGAAAGTGCACATGTTGGGCGATTCCATCAATGTTGGTGAACAGGGAGGCAGTGTAATGGATGACCCCTTTGGCATTCAGGGTTTGGTCTACGTTATTAACAGGGATTGGAGTCGGAAGTTTATCAAGGGGAAGTCAATGTTTGCAGGCAAAGTTCCAATCGAGGCAGTTAATATCTGCTCCGCTGTTGATGAGAGCATGGGTGTTGACGGTTTTCATTGTGTGTGAAGGGTTGATGAGTTGTAAGGGAATATGCATTGATTTCTTGGATGTGGATACAAGTACAGGTGCACACGTAATAGGAGGAACTACTGACGTCAAGGCAGCGTTCCATTTCAAAAATCCTGGGAGATAAAGGTGACATGAGACACCTTTGGTTCTTCTTTGTCATCTTCATCTATCTCTTGTAGTCAAGGGACTTCTTCTTCATCCTCAACTTCCACTTCTATAACCTTCCAAACGACCTTCTTTGGCCTTGGGATGTGGGAGGTGAACATGGGGTAAGTGGTAGCTCGAAGTCCTTTCTGGCGACAGCAGAAGCATCTTCCTTCCTTTCAGCAGAGCTCCCGTTCTGCAGGGGTGAGTCAGGGAAGGCAGATGGCATCGACATCCATAGCATTGGGGTCTTTGGTGGGGGTGAGGATGGAGTATTGATGGTATGTGTGGCGAGAGGGGGTCTTATGGTGAGCGGCAATTTCCCTGGCATGCTCCATGTGGGTTTGGAAGTTGACAGCCTTCTTCAACCAGTTGTCTATAGTAGTAGGAACTACTTCCATGGCTAGGATACGGTGCATGAGGGTGTCAGGGATAGCAGCTGAGTAATAGCCGATGAGGACATTGTTGTCGGTTATGCCCGCGATGGCACAATGGTTCTGGAACTGAGCATTGTACTCAGTCAGTGAAGGGGAGTACCTGCTGTTTTTGATGGTGGTCATGTGGGTGGTGGTGAGCCAGGCAATTGCATTGCCAGTGGTATCGTAGTGTTTAAACGCCATGATGAAAGTATCACGGAAGTCGGACCAGGAGCCCATTGAAATTGAGCCATCAGCAGCGATCTTCGAGGCATGGAAAGTGTTGGCCCAAGTAAGTGCAGGTCCTTTAGTCATGTACGAGAGAGTGAATATAATTCGCTTTGGGTCAGTAGAGTAAATCTCAGCATTGACATTGAGGTAGAAGGCGACAGAATCTAGCCATTGCTTAACTGTCCTATAATCTCCATCATATCGTTTGGGGGTGCCAATGTGAAGTTCCAGGGGTTTCATGGACATAGTAGGTGACGAGGGACAAGGGATTGGGGGAAAGATGTGGCCGGTTTGGCGTCTGGGTGTTGAAGACAGAGGAGTCTGGGGACAAGGTATCTGCACTGAGGCGGAAAAGCTATGAGCAAGGTTGCAAGTAGCGAGTTCTTCGTCCAAGTCTAATAAAGGCTTGTCGGGGTCTTCATCCCAATATGCTAGGTTGAGATCATCAGGGGTGTCAGAGGAGTCAGAGTGCGAGGTACACGGAGGTTCTCGGGGATTCCAACGCAGATCAGTGGTTCAAGTGTTTCAATGAGAAGCTATGGTGGACGGCGTACGTGATAGTACCCGGACAAGGAGGGAGCTTAGTTCTTTTGTTATGCATGGCCTTGGGTAAGGTCACACGTAGACCTACTAATGCCTAGTAGGGTCAAGGGTTCAGCCGTTCGTGTATACGATGACTCTGAGACCAGCCGTGGGGATGCTGGGTCAAGGTACCATCAAGGGTGTGATGGGTCAAGAGTATAACCGTAGTCTAGCTTGACTAACAGCTTCAAGGGTTCAATGAAGAGACATGCAAAGGTGGTGCAGCTGAGCGCAAAGCATTCACTTAATAGTAGAATGAAGACTGAGGAGTAAAGGCAATTGAATTGCTAGTGCTAACTAGGTGACAAGCTGTAGGTAGAACTAAGCTGAGGAGAAAAGACAAGAGGCCCAGTTGAAGGGTTTATATAGTAAGGTAAGAGTGTGACAGTTATGTGTCACAATGGTTAAGGGCCCGTGTGGGAAGTGGCATTAGAAAATAGAGAAGCCAATAGCGAAACCATGCGTGAGAAGGAAACATTAAGAGCCAGTGCATTTGGCATGAGAAGATCAGAAGAGAAAGAGTACCTGTGTGGTGGGGGATAAGCACACTTATGAAATGTATGGAATGTCGTAGAACGACATGGAAGAAATGAGGTTAAACATGAGAAAAGGAAAGTATTAGTCCGATATCGTAAGAAGAGAAAAAGTGTTTGTCCTGCGAGCGAATCATAACAGGGGCTAGTAGCTACTATATAGTACTTATGTGATATAAGTCTCACACTAACTGTAGTAGCTAGTGCTAAGTAGTTTGACAGACCTGTTGAAGGCCACCATGAGAACTGCATAAGGGCCAGCATGGAAACAGTGATAGAATGTGAAAGAATATCAATGAACCATGTGTTAAAGTGAAACATTAAGGGTCAGCACATGTGGCATGAGAAGAGCAGAAGATAAGTGAGTATCTGCATGGTGGTGGATAAGCATGCTGATGAGATTTATGAAATGTTGTGAAATAACATGAGATAGGGGGAGTTCAGCATGAGAAACAGAAAAGCTAGTCTGAGATAGAGAGAGAAGAAAAAGCATATACCCTGCAGATGAATCATAACAATGAGCAAAAGAGTGCAAGATGGTGAGCAGGATAACCAAGAGCATGGACCAGGATCAGGGCCAGGACAAGGACAAGGACAAAGACTAAGACAAAGACAAAGACATAGATGAGGACAGGCTGTTGAATGTTTATGGAAGCAATGAAGAGGCATGCAGAGAGGTAGAGGGGAAGGGAGAAATAGAATTCTAATATTGTATTTCATCCTTACACACTTACACAAGCATGTGCTGATTATTATGACTAATTCCAAACCTTCCTCAACCTTCATCACTCAAACATGGACCACTGTGACTGTTCCATTGACCCAGTACATCTGCACTCCTCCTAACACAGCCTGACTATCGTAATTCCATGCTCCTTTCTCAGCATGCTCCCTTATATGCTTCCATGAACATTGCCAAACTATGTGTGTGATTTATCACCAGCAAAATCTCTGATGCCAGTTCTATCCCCTTGTCACCTGGCATGGTAATCCTGTTTCACTACTTCTTGTTGCACACACTAAGCTGTGCCAAGCTCCATCCATTGGTTGTCTTCACCACACTGCTCCTGCTCCAATGTGCCAAAGTGCTTGGATCCACATGCATTCTCCTCAAATCCCCTCATGCATTGTTCATTGCTGCATTTAGATTTAGTGCCAGCTTGAGTGGCACATACCCAAATGAATCCTGGATGGTGATCACACAAGGAATGTTTGTGGTGGCAGACATCAACCAGATGGTGAGGGAGTTGTATCAGGACCTTGAATGGGCAATGCATGTGGACCCACATGCATTGTGTTCATTCAAGGACTTTGTTCTTGAGAAATACAGCAGTATTGAAGTTTAGTTAGCCTATATCTACCCAGTGTCTATCACATCTGTCCAATTCTCACTTAATGTACTGTGGTTAATTTTGAATCACCCAGACTCTGCAGATTGTGCAAGTTTTGAGCTAGTTGACAGTGATATATCATATAAATATTGTCATTTGATTACAAAGTGGTATGTCTGGTAATGATGTGATACTCATGAACAATGAATGTGAGCACACCCTGGCAGTTAAATTTATTGCCATACCAACAAATCTATTATACATACTATAATACCTTCCAAGCCCTTAGAATGCAGATTATGTCTGCGTAGTATTGGTAATCCCTAAAGGGGAGTAGTCATTCTTGTGATTATTGTTACCACACACCTTGGGCCTCAAGTCCCTCAATGTCAACTTCAGGACACAGATGGAATGTATTAATATTGCTCAGCCTGTAACCACCACACTGTGTAGCCGTTATAAGTCACCAATACATGTATATGTTGCATTACGAGGCTCATAAGGCCTTAAATGGTGTGAAATACCTTCCAACACCTTTCATCCCTGTCCTGACCTTTCAGCATCTTTTATACCTTGTCGAAAGTGAGTAGTTCCTTATATGTCTCTCAAACCATTTAACCCTTGTAAGACCCTTTACAGCCATATACGACATGGGCACTTTTGCTGATGAAGTACCCAAGTCTGGATTGACTTGAACAGCGATTTGAAGTGACACTTGCAGATTCCGTTTGAACCTTCCTCCTGCTCCGGCTCAGTGGCTGCTACCAACCAGACCCTCCTTGTTCTCTTCTCCTGACATCCAACTTCACGCATACTCTGTCTTCTCATTGTTCCACTATGACCACCAACCCGGCACAGTCTCTCCAGGTTTCAAGTCGACTGGATCCCACATCCGTTCCTTTTGGCTTCTCCACTCGCTAGGCATCCAGGAAAGCACTCGCCGGCCGCACAGCACAGGTCATCGAGAAACCCGTTATTGTACCCGGGGCGGAGAGTGACCAACGAGTCATGGTGCTACCCCAGCTTACAATAGAACCTATTTCCGAGAAGGGAAAGTCAACGATGAAGTCCTTTGAAGCGGGTCTCCCTCCTCCCAAAGTCATACCACCAAGACCCTGAGATTACGTTCTCGACAAGCTGTCTGCCTTTGAGCATGTCAGGCTGTGGCATTTTTCGCGCCAGGCTTGCTCCGAGGCCAAGGCCTCTCGATACCGAGTGTCCTACCGTCATGTGTGTGCCGACCATGAACTTACCTTTTCCGACTTTCTCAATGCCAGGAATACCATGTTGCATTATATCAAGGGGGTAGGTTGGCCAGACGCCCATGTCGACGCGCTCGCCGGGTTCTTCTTCAAACTCGAATCTCACCCAATCCGCACCGAGATGGAGTTGTCCTACACTCACACGTTCAACGGAAATGGCACGACAACATGAAATATTTCTCGGACCCTATCTTTAACATTGCTCTCATCAATGATGTGCTTATGGATTCAATCAGCTCTCGGGTCAATTCTGCCATCCTTGCTGATAGACGCCGAAAGGTCGGTGCTTTCTCTCTTCTTCACCCTTGTTATTGACTCTTTCTCTTCGTTGTGGATGTTGTGCCATTGCACCACCAGATCGAGAGCCATCTTGATTCTTTCTCGAGGTCACGACTCTCTCGCCGTGAGGCTTCCACGCGCATCGAGTCCTTTGAAGATCGTCGGAGGAACCCGCACTCCCTTTCTCCCTGTCGCCATCGTTCTCGCAGCCGCTCTTCATCGTATGTCACCCCCAGCTTGCTGTAAGCTCTCGACTCATGTCACAGGGGATCTAGTGACGATTCTCGTGAGGGGTCTGTACAGTGGCCGGACTTTGACGTTTCGTCCTGTTACCAAGTTTAGAACTAGGGGATGGGAGTCCAGCCCGTTCCAGATGTCCCGCTGGCCGTCTTATGGACAGTAATTACTCACATAGTCAACCTGTCAATGTGATTGTTTTGTAGGTACCTTGCCTGCCTGGTATTCTTCGACTCGTCGGAAGTTCTGTCCCCAGGAAGCATTCGCTTTAAGTGAAGACCAACATGAAATCCACATTCTCTATTCACAGCGGTCGCAGACCCAGTACGTGAATGTTCCCAAGTAATCCGAGTCCGAATACTGCATCAAGCCTGTGTATCCTCAGCGCTCTCTGTGCTGCAGCTGTTCCTACTAACGGGTATTTCTCTCATCCGTATCTCTCCTCCCTGCTCTAACCCCTCTTCCTGTATGGCGTCCGTGAATAGAGGAATGCTTGCCGCAGCTCCCGGGTTTGACAGGCCAAATGCGGTGTCGATGTTGTCGCCGAGTCTCCCTTGAACGTCGCGCGCATGAAGTGCTCGCAGACTCAAGACGAATCGCGGGACAAGCGCAAATGGAACGTATTCTAGAACAGACGGCAGTATCCACGGAATATCCTGTGGAATGATTGCTTGTTCATATAGAATGGTGAGGAGCGAAAAGGCCAGGATACTACGCTGAGTCGTTAGACATTGTTCCTGGCACGTTGGTGTTTATAAACGAGGCGTGGACGTACACAAGAAAGTAGATCACGCCTTCCCTCACGAGAAGGGTCATGTAGCGGCTCATGCGGAACTTCCCTGTTGATCTGTATATTTGAATCGGCTCCCTAACGAATTGGATAGTGACAAGCAGGCACATCACTGCGCCGAAAAAGACCTCGACCGAATTGCCAACAGGGAACCAGTCGGGAGGCTGATATTGCTCCACGCAAAACGAAAAATCAAGCACTTGAGCCGTAACTTCTGGAGAACAAGTGCATATTCAGTCAAACAGGATGTGTAGCATGGATTCATGCTCTACTCACCTAGTGGACCTTTTGAAAAGAATAGCAAAGCACACAAAACCGAACTGACGACAACTTCGACGGCGGACAGCGTAAGGAGGATGCCAAGGACAGGCTTTGATCGATTGTACAATGCCCACACACGGAGAATCATCGTCACTGCCTCTACAAATGAGATACGCCCCAACCGGGGTGAAATGGCATCTCACAGTCTGCAGCTCCAAGAAATACCACAGAAGTCCAGTTGGAAATAACCATAAGAATTCCACCTTCAAAGCAAATATTCTTGAGTAGAAAGAAGCTGGAGAGATTGAGCAAATGTACTCACAACTGTTTTAATAAGTAAAGATGGTATTGGTCAGTAACAATGAAGATAATCGAGTACGTACGTCTATCGATGATTAGAAAACCGAACATCCCTAGTTGTGATTGGACTGGTAAATACCTTTTCGGACCCGGGCAAGAAGGAACTCCCCACTTTTGATTGTATCGGGTTAGCTCAACAAATTTCGAATCAATTGTCTGAAACATACAGAAGGCATTCATCCTGATGAACCATTGCCAATCAGCGATCAAATATTTTCTGTAGCAAGCATGATCTTACATAGCAGTGCAAAGGCCAAAATAACGGACCTGGAAATTGACATTGGTCCCTGGCACAACATGGTCAAAATGGATATGGTACTCACAAGAATAAATAATGTGGACATCCGCGTCCAGGGCTTATTCTGCAGCCATATCGGAGTGCGTAATGCCAAGAAAATGTCGGCTTACCCAAATGTACTCGATCTACAAAGGTCGATTACTGAACTTTCTGTGCAGCAGTGAATGCACGGCATACCTCGTCTGCGAATGTGAGGACTGACGGCGCTAGGTTAAGCCGTCGGAAAGAACATGTGCAGGTATTTGTTACATACCGTAATCATACCCGATAGCAGTGGCAGAGGCAACTAGGGAAAAGAATAAGATTAACACTGAGTGGAAAGCGGCTAGGTTGACAACCATACGGGACAGGTAGTTGTTTGTATGAACGGCTGTGACAGCAAGCTGCAGATCTTGGCTGGAGGCCATAGAGAAAATCGTTGGAGTCCCCGGAGAATGGGGGGAGTATCAGCAACTTGAAGCAGATTCTTAAGGCTGCTACACATATAGGCACCGCTAATTGTATTTCCCATTGATGGGATCTGGACTCGGAGATGACAGCGAAGGGCTGCCCCATAGCGTGCATGTACCCTAAGATGGATATACTAGGCCGGATACTTGCCCGAGTAAACCCACGCAGGTTTGAGGTGTCATGCTAACACTGCTAAGGTGACCATACCCGACCCAGGTAAGCCAGTGTCGGGTACGGATCGTACCCGGGTATATACAATGGGTTGACAGGGGTAGTAGTACTATAAGGTGAAAGGTAGTACTACAGTCTGCTAGTAGTTACTCGAGCTCCAGTTATATCCTCAGCTAAGTTCTGGGGGAACAATGATGTGCGGGAGTTTCTGTAGCAAGATAAGCAAACGTGATGAATAGTGTGATATACGTATGCTTACAGAGAAATAATCCCTTACACATTTCGATCCCTTGTCGTAAATAAGTCAGACATCATCCAAGACAGTCTATGCGGATGGGATCTTTGTACCCGAACGAAGTAGCTCAATTTCGTCCTTATACTCCGGATCATTGACAATGTCATATTGGCGGCTAGATCGCGCACAGCGCATCGCAATCAATGCACGATGCTTTGCAGGGGTATATTTTGCTATGGTGCCAGTAGTAGTTTGCTGCGCACCTGTCGCACCCACATTGTCATCATCAACACTACAACGCTTCAAGCATACAGCTATTTTCCGTTTTAAATTCATAGTTTCCTCACCTGTTGATATGCGCGCTCGAACATGTCGACAGTTCAGGGGATCCGCCTTACACACTTAAAGACAAAGTTGATGTGACACTGATCGTTTCTGCCTGTGGCCCGCCCGGCACTAGGAGTGAAATGCTTGTAGGACTCGAATGTCCATTTTTGAGTGGACTTGTCTTGGACAGGATGAGTTTAAGTGTACCTACTATAGGAGATCCTGCTGGAAATACTCACGAAGGATCTTGGCATCATCCCAATCCCAAACATCAATATCTGACAACGTTCCATGTTTCGGTCACTTGTGTGATGGTGAGTGAATAACGACGGATGGAGAATCTTTTTTTCGTGATCGTGTATGCTATCATTGCTATGATGGTGAGTTTGGTGTCATGAATGATCTCAGAAATGGCTGGTTAGATACGATTAAGTTTATGTCCTTAAGAATATACTTACTTGACATTGCTCGCGACTTGAAGCTTGTATTTTTTACTAACACGAAGCAGCCACTATGGTAGATCCTTCATATTCCATGGCGTTGAGCGGCAATTAATTAAGCCGACTCTGCATTTTTCGTAGAATGCAAAGCGGTAGGACGAATGGACGGGTCTTGGTGCTGATGGCATCACGTTGGCAGCTGATCGTGGTCAATGGTACGCCATATAACTAGCTTGGATGCGGGAATGAACGGCTCTGAGTCTTGGTACCTGAGCAAATGGTATGTCTTTATCATGTCCCTATGTTACATGCAGTATACATGTTGTGCCCGCAGGTATAGCCGGGTATTTGTATTTTTCATCCCCCTACCCGCCCGGGTTCACAGCTCTCCGGGTTACCCGTACCTGACCTGGCCTCGACCCGCAAATCACCCAACGCGGGTAACGCGGGTAGCCCCCTACCCACCGTTGGCCCTGGCATGTACTACCAAAGATCATGGTATCACAGAAAGAGGAATACTGCACTTAGTAGTACTAAGGACGGACATGCTTTTGCAAATCCCCGAGTCTACCAGTGGATGAGGTTGGTAGAAACGTCCAGGCACTGACAGTGAGAAGAAAAGAACCTGACGTTTTGGCAATCTTTCAATGTGCAGTCGCCGTCGCTACCACGAACTCGCCTCAAATTGTTGACTTTTTCGAGGCCAAGAATATCCTGCTTAACATCATGTCAAACAGGCTGGCCGGACTTGAACATGTCGACGCGCTCGGCGGGGTTTTCTTTAGCCTCCAAGCCCACCCCTTCTAGGGATGCAGTGATTTGAAATCAGTTCTGCCATCCCTGCTGAGGGTTATCGAAAGGTCAGTACTTTCCTTCTGGCTATTCTTCGGGCACTGATTCTTGCCCGCCCTTTTGTCGCAGACGATGTGCCTTGACACCACGAGACTGAGAGTCGTCTTGCTCCCCTCTCCTTCTGGGTTACAACCCTCTCGCTAGACTGGTCACGAGTCCGCTATATCATGAGGTTTCCACGCATATACTTAGACCCTGATTGTGGATTCCGAGCGCTCCTTGCCTTCACTGTCACCTCGCGGCCTCTTATCGTGTGTTACCCCCGTATTGTTGCATACTCTCATCTCACGTCACGGGAGATCCAGTAGCGATTCTTGTGGACGGCCTGTATGCGATCGCACTGAGCATGACACAACGGCGAGGGTAACAAGCCACCGTCTCACCTCTGCTTGAACTTTCCTCACTCTTCCCTTCAATCTCTTCCATGGTCAACTTGTCGACACGACTGCTTTGCAGATACCTTGTGCGCGATATGATACCTGGTTTCCTTCGACTCTTGTCATGAATCCGGTCCCATCACGGATCTTGTGGGTGATCTTTTTTTTACAGACGTTACCACCTGAGACACGATTGAATAAGTGTCAAGGACCATGAACACGTTAGTTTAAACTTGAAAAATCGGGAAAATCCATGCTTCGAGTTAATGTCCGCTGATTAATATTGCGCCGCAAATAGCTGATATGTTACACTTCTTGCCTTCCAGCTGCATAGGCTTTGGACTCTGGAATCCAGCGAAGTGCCAACCAGCCAGACTTGTGTGGCCCTGTTTATTTCCAAAGTCTTTGCCAAACAAACCTAAATTCCAATGAAGATTCGTCTGCATCCAGACTCGGACGAGAAATAATCGTGGACTCGCTCTGTGCAGAGGCGAATGTCATACAACCTTTACCACCAAAGAAGCCATGTCCTTAGACACCAGAAAACATGTACACATTTACCCACAACCCTACCCCAACGTCTTAGACCTGGTACTAGACCTCTCGACGACGTAGCATGTCCCCTCAGCAACAAAGCCTCCACGTATCCGGTAAGTTGAGCTCTCGTATGATTTGTGCCAAGGTTTGAAAGGAATCAATTCCTTCTTCATAGACATCTCTCTCAATGTCCAGAGGCGATTCGGAAAAACCATAAATTATGTTGTAGTTCAAGCCAAGACAGGGAGCTTCAAAAAGGAGATTCCTGTGGCCATTTCCCCTGGCGAAACGCACCAAGAAGTGTTTGACCCAGCCATGTGAGCCATCCGCCCAATTGCCTCGTGAACTGGCCTGAATTTCGTTTGCTTCAGGGAGTTGTCTGCCAGAGACGAATTGCTCACATCGTTACAGTATCGATCGCAAATACTCGGTATTCGGAGACGTGCCAAAGTTACTGTTACTGTGAGCTTGCGCGACGTGATAGCTGAAGCACAAGATGATCATCGCGGGAAAAGGAGTGAGTTATACCACCCTTTTTCTTGACCGGTCTCACATTTACTTTCGAAAGTATACACCAAATTGTACAAAAACCTCGAGGTCACCATCCGCATGTTTTTTCATTCGGCTTCTCCTCCAGGTGCAGGTTCCTGCGATATTCCTTCAACACTGCCGCCTGCCACTTCTTCACATTCAGCCCCGTCGACCTCCACCACTGAAGATATCCTCCAGATATGCCCTCGGTGAGCACTTCCATGCAGGATTCTCAACTCATCTCCCTGATCACTCTCAGTTTTCGACTCTTAATCATAGGAAACGTGATTCTATTTTACATCTCTCGTGGTAACCGTGCTGACACTCCATATCTAGAGTAGTGTAGGAAAGTCCACCCTAATTCGTAGAGTATTTGGGGTGAAAGATGTCGTGAGTGGACTCCTGTCTACAGTCATCGTCTTGTGAACATTTCGAACTGGATGTCTCAGAAGACTCACGAGGTCGAGCCAACATTGACCAGGAGTTCATCGCAGAAGACAATGGGTTATTTGTAGTCCACGACAGTCGTGGACTTGGGGCTGGCGAAGGTAACAACTTTGATGAAATCAGACATTTCATCAAGGAACGACAAAATAAGGAACGGTTGGCAGATCGGCTCCATGCTGTTTGGTAGGGCGTCTTGTTTGACTTGAACACTGCTGGTTGAATTTTCTAGGGTTTGCCTTCCGCTTCCGTACGCAGATGGACGGCTGCTTGAAGCAGGCAAGGAAGATTTCTTCCGAAGTAAGGAGGACATTCTCGGGAACAGTGCGTACATCTCATGGCGACGAGATCTAAAGCTAATAATAACATCGATGTAGTCCCGACAGTCGCCGTCTTGACAAAACTGGACCTGCTCGACGGGAGGTCGACCCAGCGACACGTCAAACCAGGAACTGCAAAGAGCGTTGAAGAGGCGATGTCTCTCAT
The DNA here is from genome assembly GCA_038094595.1 of Pulveroboletus aff. annulatus. Lineage (NCBI taxonomy): Eukaryota > Fungi > Basidiomycota > Agaricomycetes > Boletales > Boletaceae > Pulveroboletus > Pulveroboletus aff. annulatus. Next base: position 18,420 of record JBBPTX010000198.1, read on the forward strand.
AGAGCCATACCGGACTAAATTTATGCAGGATCATTGTACTGAGCGCCTTCGAGAGGTGGCAGGGGACATAACACATGTGCCCGTTTCTAGTGCGTGCCGATTCAGTTTGATTCCCTTTCAGCCAGTTGAACGGCACAACAGCGGAAAAAGGGTTCCAGTTGGAACAAACGATTCCCCAGCTCATCAAGATTCCAAGATCGAAAAGTTCGTCCGGGCCGACCCATCCTAGACAACTGAGATGACAGCACGATCGAGCCTGGAGCGTGACGCGCCGTTTATTCTGGCTGGAATGGCCCAGCGAGCAAGCGTCGAGGAAAACATTGCACTCACCATCGCGTATGTCCCTGTCCCATCATTTCTTGGACGAGTCATCTCACCCCGCGTTCACAGTCTCCGGAAGAGACGTAGGCATTCGTTATCAATGTAGAGCGGCGCTAACTGTTGCTATAGGATATTGGTGGAATCTCGGCACTTGTGTCACATTCTCCCCCGAGACAGTGCAAAAATACCTACTCATCGTACACGAGGATATTATCAGGGCTTGGAACTTTAATGATCCAGGGATGGTAAGCAATCTTCTTCCCAAGTTCTTCGTGCTACGGCGCTCAATGGTGATCCAAGGTCTTGGAGGGGGACGACTTTAAAACAAGATTGTTGGAAACCTCGAATCTCGGGACGCACGACATTCGCCAAGTAAAGGATACTCTGTAAGTCGGATGCATACTTGATCTGCTACAGTGTTGAATGAGATGTACAGGGATGACGCAATGCCATTTGTGTCCGGGCTAGGCGCGTTGATTAATGACTTGATCGGGGCTGCCATCGCACTCCCTCTCGCTGCAACGGTCATGCTTGCATCGTTATGCATCGAGATTTGCAAGGCGTCGTAAGTCACATCCTATCTTACATGACTGGGTATCGGTAGATCCTAAAATTCGATTCTAGTCACACTATTGTCAGACGTTTCATGGCGTATATTGTCGACCTCGTGTACGTCATGAAGATCTTCTTCATCCTGGTGCCAGATGGGTCCCAAGTTACCTCTCAAGATGTGGCTCTCGCGCTAAAAGTCTACAAAGATTCGCGGTACAGGAATCGTGTGCAGACAGATTTTCGGCCCTACTTTCGCTTTTGTGATGCTGCTGGATCACACTCCCAGCAAGTCTGTTGTGAAGTTGAGGAAGAAGTGTCGGATCTCCCAAGAGTGATGGAATATGGCGGTATTAGACAATATGTACTGTCTGTTGACCAAGAATAACAATTTGATTTATCCAAAGAAGCCTGAGACTGATATCCATCACTCATTATTCACCTACAGGAAGAAATTCTGCAGCAAGGCCCAAATGACAACTGCTTCATATGCTTCTCACAATGTGCAAGCCTCCTGATCATCACCATGCATATATATTGACCACTGATGTATAAACTATATATTGTCCTCATTACCCTTTGATTAGATAACTTGAAAGTCATTATCACAAAGTCTTTAATGGTTGAAAGAACTCCCTCCTATGTCACTTACTGTTATGATTCATCTGCAGGGTGTACACTTTTTCTCTACTTTCTCTATTGGACTAATAGTTCCTTTTCTCATGCTGAACTCTCATCCTTCCATGTCGTTCTACAACATTCCAATCCTCCCATCAGTGTGCTTATTCCCTCACCACACAGGTACTCCTTTATCTTCTGCTCTTCTCATGCCAAATGCACTGGCCCTTAATGTTTCTTTCTCACATGTGCTTCATTGATGATTCTTTGCAATTCCATCATATTCCTTCACTGATTCCATGCTGGCCCTTAGGTGATTCACACGCCAGCCCTCAATGGGTCTTACTGCACTATACATATATACTTGTCAACTGAGCCTTATGCTCTCTTCTTTAACCTAGTTCTTCCTATGGCTTGTTGTCTAGTTAGTATCTGGGAATACCATCAAACCTCTGCTCCTCTGTCTTTGTTCTACAATTAAGTGAATGCTTCATGTTATGATTCGCTTGCAGGATGAACGTGTTTTCCTTACTTTCTGTTACAGCTATGTATTTTTCACCCTCACTTAGCGCATACGAACGCTCTCTTTATCTTATCAAGGGAAAACCTGACCTAGACACTGTGCTAAGACACAGGGGATCTACGGGCCCTTCTAGATCAAGTGGGCTTCACTTTCAGCCTTCACAGTTCGCCCCACTTGATCACACGCACATATTTAATACATTGATAACATCACAGACCTCACATCAGCCACCTCATCACTGTGATGAAATCCCTTATCTTTAATTACTGTTGACATCTTCCATTCTACCCACCCGCAGTAGATCAACGGCTGGTAACCTCGTGTATGTATTAATCTCCATTACAGGCCGACTCCTCATGTCAAATCATGTTGGGCCTAGGGGATAGACTTATGTAGATACGTATCTAGATTGGTACACAACATATATCTACACATAGAATAGTATATAAAGCGAGACTGGACAGAGCTCAGTCTCCAGTCTAGTTCTCTTGTCCTCTGCCTACAAAGTATCTCATAAGATAATCTTCCCTCTCGACATCTGGATTGATAGTGATTGCCTGCAGCATCTGTAGTTGCAACACTTTCTCTTTCGGACTAACTCTTTCCATTTCTCACGCTTAAACTCAGTCCTTCCACATCGTTCTACAACATTCCATGCATCTCGTAAGCATGTTTATCCTCCACCGCGCAGGTACTCTTTATCTTCTGATCTTCTCACGCCGTATGTGCTAGCCCTTAACATTTCTTTCTCATGCATGGTTTTGCCATTGGTTTTCTATTTCTAATGCCGTTTCCCATGCCGGCCCTTAACCACTGTGACATGTAACTGTCACACCTTTATTTTTCTATATAAGCCTTTCAACAGGGCCCCCCATCTCTTCTCTTTAGCTTAGTTCTACCTACGGCTTGTCACCTAGTTAGCACTAGCAATCTATCACCTTTACTCCTCGAGTCTTCGCTCTACCATTAAGTGAGCACTTCACACTATGGCCCATTCACCTTTGTGTGTCTTTACCCTTAAACCCTTGACCTGCTTGTCAAGCTAGGCAGCGGTTTTCCCCTTTGACCCGTCTATATCCTAGATGGTATCTTTGACCCAGCATCCCCACGGCTGGTCCCACGTCGTCGCCGACACGAACGACAGAGCCCTCGACCCTATTAGGTGTTAGTAGGTCTACGTGCGACCATATCCATGGTCACATGTAACAAAAGAACTAAGCTACCTCCTCGTTCGGGTACTATCACGTACGCCGCCCACCATAGCTTCTCACCGAAACACTCGAACCACTGATCTGCGTTGGAACCCTTGAGAACCTCCGTGTACCTCGCACTCTGATTCCTCTGACACCCCCGACAATCCCAACCAAGCATATTGGGACGAAGACCCCAACGAGCCTTTATTGGACTCAGACGAAGAACTCGCTACCCGTGACCTTGCCCACAGCTTTTCTGCTTCTGTGCAGATACCGCATCCTCAGACTCCCCCATCCCCGACACCCAGATGCCAAACCGGCCACATCTTCCCCCTAATCCCTCATCCCCCATCGCCCACTATGACTACCAAACCCCTCGAACTTCACATCAGTACTCCGGAAAAGTACGATGGCGATTACAAGACGGCCAAACAATGGTTTGACTCTGTCGCCTTCTACCTCAATGTTAATGCTGAGGTATACACCACTGACCCAAAGTGCATTGCTTTTGCACTCTCATATATGACTGGAGGCCCCGCACTCACGTGGGCAAACACCTTTCAATCTTCGAAGATCGCAGCCGATGGCTCGATTTCTATGGGCTCCTGGACCGATTTTCGTGACGCCTTCATTCTGGCATTTAAACACTATGACACCACCGGCAATGCGATTGCCTGGCTCACCACCACCTGTATGATCGCCACAAAGAATGGTGGACACTCCCCCTCGCTTACTGAATACAACACTCAGTTCCAGAACCACTGTGCCATCGCCGGTATCACCGATGACAATGTCTTAATCGGCTACTATTCAGCCGCCAACCCCGATGCCCTCATGCGACGTATCCTAGCCATGGAGACGGTCCCCACTACTATAGATGCCTGGTTGAAGAAGGCCGTCACCTTCCAAACCCACATGGAGCATGCTAGAGAAATTGCCGCCCACCACAAAACCCCCACTCGACAAACGTACCATCAGTACAACACCCCCACCCCCACTAGGGACCCAAACGCCATGGACGTTGACACTGTTCGTCTCCAGCGACTCACTCCCACCGAGCGAGAACTGTGTCGCAAAGAAGGCAGATGTTTTCACTGCTGCCAGAAAGGACATCGGGCTACTGCCTGCCCTACTTATACTTCAAACACCCCGAGGCCGAAGAATGTTACAATTCGCTCGCAGGACGAACACTTTTTCCCTTCTTACAATAACAGACTAATACTTTTCATTTCTCATGTTTAACCTCATTCCTTCCACGTTGTTCTACGACATTCCATTCATCTTGTAAGCGTGCTTATTCCTCCACTGCGTAGGTACTCCTTACCTTCTGATCTTCTCACGCCGTATGTGCCGGCCCTTAACATCTCTTTCTCATGCATGGTTTTGCTATTGGATCTCCAGTTCTAACGCCGCTTCCCACGCCGGCCCTTAACTACCGTGACACGTAACTGTCACGCTTTTACTTCGCTATATAAATGTTACGCGTGGCCTTGGGTAAGGTCGTGCGTAGACCTACGAGTGCCTAGGAACAATGGGACGAGGGGACTAGGTGCTACGGTTGAAGATATCCATAGGAAAGGGGGGTCGACTATGGGATAGTCGATCAATGTCTACAAAGCATAGTGCTAAGTAGTCGAGGTATCCTATACCACACTGGTGATAGGGTCAAAGGTTCGAGGTGGACACACGAGAGTGCGAGGAAAGCGCTCGGAGTGTGAAGCGTTCACTCAAGTGTAGAACGAAGACACGAAGTAGATTACTAGTGCTAACTAGGCGATAGCCATAGGTAGAACTAGGTTAAAGAAAAGAGATGAAGTGCCCTGTTGAAGGGTTTATATAATGAAGGGAAAGGTGTGACGGTAACGCGTCACATGGTTAAGGGCCGGCGTGGAAGACGGCGTGAGAAGAGCAGAAGCCAATAGCAAAACCACGCATGTGAAAGAGATGTAAGGGCCGGCGCATACGGCGTGAGAAGATCAGAAGACAAACGAGTACCTGCGCGGTGAAGGATAAGCACGTTTATGAGATATGCGGAATGTCGTAGAACGACGTAGAAAGTGGTGAAGTAAACGTGAGAAAAGAAACAAGTGTCAGTTCGTAATGCTAAGCAAAGAAAAAGAGTAGACCCTGCAGTGAATCGTAACATTACCCCCTTAGTAACTCCGAAGCTACGGCGAGGACTTCTTACAATTCCCGGAAGGTGGGTCCGGGGGAACCGGTGACGTTTGCGTACCCGACGTCGTCTAATTCGTCTTGATCTTCCACGGAGAATTCCCCAGGAGGAGAAGACGGAGGGGGGTGGTAAGATTGCTGAGACGAGGAGGAGGAGTGTTGTGATGAACGACGGGAGGTGTTGGTTCGATGGACGATTTGTCCATTCCGGAACGCGGCTTGGGGTCGGCGAGGACGAGAGGAGGGAGAGGCGCGTGGGGTGGCGGCGGTGGACGAGATGCGAGATGCGAGAGAACGAGAGGGGCCTGGGCAACGTGCGAAAGAATGCCCGGGTGCACGTCGATTGCAACCTTGGCACGTGTACTGTTGGCAGGAAAGCTGCGTATGGCCGAGGCAGTGGCAAGTAAAGCATCGTTGGTTGAAGCGGGGGTGCCCGATATAGATTCAGTCTCTGCCGTTACGACCGGTCCACCAGTCGTTAAGGGTTTGTCTATGGATAGGCGACCCATCCCTGAGCACAACGTCGCCAAGTCCTCGACCAGCGGCGGCTAGATCTCGGAAATGGTTGTCTATGTCAAGGAGGAAGGTATCATACCCTGACTGAAACCCGTGGGAGTAGAGGGAGTGACGCGCGTGATAGATATAGTCCATCATGGTCCGGCCAAGCGTGGTGTGAGGGAATACGGGTCCCGACCCGGAGATGAAGGAGGCGATGCGGTTTAACTGCATGGCCGTGTCGAACCAAGTGTAAAGAGGGGAACCTTCTGCGGCGTAAACACTAATAGGTACACGAAGACGATCGTCAGATAAAAACATATGAAAGCGGACATATTCCTCATCGGTAAATCGCTCTTCTCAAAGGCGATTGGTGTGGCGGTGACCCGAGACATCAAGGGGAATTTGGGTGTCCCATCCTGAATGGACTTCCAAGGAATCAGAGCTTGGTGCACGGACGAGGGCGGGGCGATGGACACCTAAGAACAAGGGAGGTCCGGGAGAAGGTTCCCGATGGGGCGGAGGGGTAAACGTTGGAGAGGTCTGGATCTGGCCAGAGACGGGGGAGACGTGGGAGGGTGGAACACCGCCAACAAGAGTGGCGAAGTTGACAGGTTGTGGGGCGGCGGGGACAGTAGGAGAGACCCTCTCGGGGTCGGCAGAGGGAAGGCGGACGGTGTTCGGGTTGGTGGATGGAGCGGCAGCGGGAGTGTCAACATGGTTGGAGAACTCGATGGCCATTAGTAGTAAGTGAAATGGAGTTATCTGCAGCGTGGTGGGCGTGCGGATGAGAGAGAGAAAGCGGTGGGGTGTCGTCTTTTATAATCGTCGAGTATCTCCAACGAATGTTTTAGGTTCCGCTCAGGTTCCCATGAGTCTTCTTCGGCGGAATACCCTTTCCATCGGATTAGGTATTGTCGGGACGACGGCATTCCGCGATGCCGTAGGATGGTTTCGATTTCATATTCTTCTTGTCCTTCGACAAGGTCCGGGGGTGATGTAGGGAAGTTCGGACCGTGTACGGGGTTTTCGCGATAGGGCGATAGAAGGGAAGCGTGGAACATGTTGTGGATTTTCCATGTTTGTGGGAGTCCGAGGCGATAGGTGACTGGGGATAGTACATCCGTGATGATAAAAGGTCCTTCCCGTTTTGCGGCGAATTTCGGATCCTGGACAGATCTTTTCAAGTTTCGTGCTTCTAGCCATACTTTGTCCCCTTTAGCGAAGGGTTTAAACGTGGAGTGGGATCTGGCTGCCATAGTTTGACGGGCAAGTTCGTGGGCGGTGAGGGCTTCGTCTCGTAAGGCGGATAAATTTCGAAGTCGTTCTTCGACGGCAGGGATCTTGGTTTCGGCGATAACCGAGGGGAGGGCATGGGGTTCGTAGCCCATCATGAGGAGGAAAGGGGATTTGCTGGTAACAGAGTGAGGGTGGTGATTGTGGGTGAATTCGGCGTGAGAGACGTGATCGGACCAGGAGGAGGGGAGATTCCCGCAGTAGATGCGGAGATACGTCTCAATTTCTTGGTTTACGCGTTCGGTCTCACCATCAGTCTGGGGGTGATACGCAGTGGAAAGGGAGAGGTCATAACCAAGGAGGCGTCCGAGTTCTTTGGCGAAGGAGGAGGCGAATTGAGGGCCTCGATCAGAGATGACTTTGTCGTAGAGGCCGAACTGTTTGTAGACTTTGTGGAAAAAGAGATAGGTGATTCCTTCAGCGGTGATGGTTTTCTTCATAGGGCAAAGAATTACCCCCTTAGTAAGGCCGTGGTCCACCATGACCAATAGACTATCGAACCTCCCAGAGAGCGGAAGGTCAGTGATGAGATCGCAGGAGAGCTGCTGAAAAGGGTGAGAGTAGGAGGAAGGGATCGGGGAGAGGGGCGGAGAGGACGGATGGGTGTTAGCTTTGGAATGTTGGCACGTAGCGCACCCCTCAACGTAAGAGCGGATGAAGGTAGCAAGGCCCAGCCACCAAAAGTCGGCAGCGACGAGCTGGCGAGTTTTGAGGAAGCCGGGGTGCCCGGCAGAGGGGTGGTCGTGACAGCGGTTAACAATGGAGCGACGGAGGGGTTGGTCATCAGGGACGTATACACGGTCCTGGTAGAGGAGCACACCGTCATGGTACTGCCAATCAGAGAGACGGGAGCGGGCGGCAGGGGGAACACGACCTTCGATTTCCTGAAGTTTGTGGAGAACGAGGTCATCCGAAGTGGAGGCGGAGGATATGACCGAGGAGAGGGCGGAGTCGATGATGCGGACAAAGAGGGAGTCGGGAAGGAGTGTAACGCCCGTGTTATCTTCGTCGATATGCGGGAGGAGATCTGGCCGGCGAGAAAGGGCATCAGGACCCGCGAGATGGGAACCGGGGACATGGGTAATGCGGTAGTCGAAGTCCGCCAGATCTAGCATCCAACAGGCTTGTCGGCGGTTCAGGTCTTGGGGGCGGCGGAAATACGTGAGGTTTTTATGGTCCGTGAAGACCGTTACAGGGAACGGGGAGCCGTGGAGGTAGTGTCACCATGCTTTGAATCCACGGAGGACTGCAAGGAGTTCCTGATCGTGGATATCGTAGTTTCGCTCAGCCGGGGTGAATGTCTGGGAGAGGTAGGAGCAGGGGTGCCAGTCCCCGTTGGAGTCGGTCTGGAGAAGAATTCCGCCGGAGGCGTACTTGGAGGCGTCCGTGGCGATGGTGAAGGGACGGGTGACGTCGGGCATAAAGAGGACTGGCCGTCGTGTGAAAAGGGACTTTAAATGGTCGAAGGCGTTCTGGCGAGCGGGTGACCAGTCCCACGGCTGGGTTTTCTTTGTGAGGTCGATGAGGGGGCGGGCGATGTCGGAGTATCCCGGGATAAATTTTCTATAGAAATTGGCAAACCCGAGAAAAGAGCAGAAATCTTTGACTCTCTTCGGGGTGGGCCATTTTGCGATTCCGTCCAATTTGACGGGGTCCATGGTGAGTTGTCCTTCCTTGACGATCATTCTGAGGTATTCGACTTCGGAAACGGCAAAGTTGCATTTTTCTAACTTGAGATGTAGATCTAGCTCAGTCATTCGTTGGAGGACACGGCGAGTTCGTTCTGTATGGGTGTCGTCGTCGGGTGAGAAGATGAGGAGGTCGTCCATGTAGATAACGAGCCATCCTTCGGCGATCATGTCACGGAAGGAGTCATTCATAAATCGTTGGAACGTGGCGGGGGAATTGGTCATTCTGAAGAACATGACCAAGGGTTCGAAGAGTCCTTTATGTGTGAGGAACGCTCCCTTCCACTGATGTCCGTCTTTGATCCGGACGTTGTTATATCCCCATCGGACGTCGAACTTAGTAAAAACACGGGCGCCTTTGAGTTTGTCAAGAAGGTCTGTGATGAGGGGAAGGGGATAGGCGTCGCGAACAGTGTGTTCGTTGAGATAACAGTAGTCTTGACAGGGGCGGAGCTTCCCATCTTTTTTTCTTGACAAAGAAGAACGGAGAAGCCTGGGGGGAGGTGGAGGGACGGATTTTCCCAGCTGCGAGGTTTTCGTCAAGAAAGTCTTCGGTGGCTTTCTTCTCGTCCGGGGTTAGGGGGTAAAGCTTCCCTATTTTCAGGACGAAGGAATCTTTGACGTTGATTTTGTGGTCGTAGGGATGGGAGGGAGGAAGGAGTCCGCTGTTTCCTTCAAGAAGACAGAGGCGAAGCCCTTGTAGGCGTCCGGGAGGGTTACTTTGGGTTTAGACTTCTCTGCGGCGGCAGCGAGTTCTGTGGCAGTGGTTAATTTGGCGACAAGTTTCGGGTGTGTCTGGTGGTATCTGGACCCGGAACGTGTGATTCGTTGGCAGGCGTAGTGGTGGAGGGCTGATTTTACGTAATGTTCTCCATCGGGGAGATCTAGGAAAATCGAAAGGGCGTGGTTCGGGATAGTTTCCATTAAAGTGTGTTGCGAGGGTGGTTGAGGGGTGACTTTTGGAAGGTGTTTGTTGTATCGTTCGGTGTCCTTGGCGAAGGAGTGGTAGAGCGCAGCTAATTCATCGATCTTTTCCGAGATAGAGAGTGTCCTGGCTGTCCAATTGATGTCGGGGTTGGTGGTGCGAAGCCAGGGGGATCCGAGGATAACGTTTTCGTTTCCACAGTGCATAACGTGGAATAGTACCTGTTGGGCGACGCCTTTGATGTTAAGGAAGAGGGAGGAGGTAAACCATATCGCTCCTTTGGCATTTACTGTTTGGTCTACGTTTCGTACCAAAATAGGTTTCGGAAGTTTGTTCAGGGGTAGTCGATGTTTTTGGGCGAAGCCCCAGTCAAGGCAGTTGATGTCTGCCCCACTGTCAACGAGGGCATGGGTGTCGACGGTTTTCATTGTGTGCGAGGGGTCTATGAGCTGGAGGGGAATGCGCATAGATTTCTTTGACTGGGATACAAGTACGGGAGCACACATAAATGAGGAAGGGGCTGACGTCGAGGCAGTCTTCCTTTCTAAAAATCCACGACAACTCGCGCTACTGCTTCTTCGTCATTGTCGTCTTCGTTTTCGATTTTGGCGAGTGAAGGGATCTCGTCTTTTTCTTCTTCTTCTACCTTTTGGACCGTTTTCTTCGGCTTCAGGGTGTTCAGAAGTCCCGGGCACTTGGATGACATATGCCCTTTCTGTCTGCAACGGAAGCATCGTCCTTCCTTGATACATTTCTTTCGTTCTTCCGGGGTGAGCTTGGCAAGTCGGACGATGTCTACGTCCATAGCATTCGGGTCTTTGGCGGGGGCGGGGGAGGAATATTGGTGATACGTGGCGCGAGTGGGAGTTCTGTGGCGAGTGGCGATTTCTTTCGCACGGTCCATGTGAGTTTGGAAAGTTACGGCCTTCTTAAGCCATGAGTTGATGGTGGTGGGGACAGTTTCCATTGCAAGAATGCGACGCATAAGGGGTTCGGGGATGGCGGCAGAATAGTAGCCGATTAAGACGTTGTGGTCGGTGATGCCAGCAATGGCGTAATGGTTTTGAAACTGAGCGTTGTATTCAGTGAGCGAGGGGGAATAACCGCCTCCTTTGGTAGCGGTCATGCGGGTGGTGGTGAGCCATGCGATGGCGTTCCTGGTGGTGTCATAGTGTTTGAATGCCTTAAGGAATTCGTCATGAAAGTTATCCCAAGAACCCATAGAGATGGATCCGTCATTGGCGATTTTTGAGGCGCGGAAGGTGTTTGCCCACGTCAAAGTGGGTCCTTTGGTCATGTAAGACAGTGCAAAGGCTATCTGTTTCAGGGCTGTGTTGTAGACGTCAGAATTGACGTTTAGGTAGAAGACGACGGAGTCGAGCCATTGTTTGGCCGTTTTGTAGTCGCCATCGTACTTCTCGGGGGTGCCGATGCGGAGTTCAACTGGTTTGTTGGACATTGGTGGGATCGGGGGAAAGATATGGCCTGTTTGGCGACGAGGGGTGGGAGACGGTGGTGTAGGGGGATGAGGAATTTGCAGAGAGGCAGTCAGGTGGTGAGAAAGATCGCGGGTAGCATCTTCTTCGTCTGTGTCTAGGAGGGGTTCATCGGGGTCTTCTTCCCAGAAGTCTGGGTTGGGTTCGTCGGGAGTATCCGAGGAGTCGGAGTGGTGGGTTCGAAGGGGTTCTCGCGGGTTCCAACGGAAGTCGGTGGTTTGAGTGTGGCGAGAGGACGAAATGATGGGCGTACTTGATAGTGCGCGACAAGTGTTAACCTAGTTCTTTTGTTACGCGTGGCCTTGGGGAAGGTCGCGCGTAGACCTACGAGTGCCTAGGAACGATGGGACGAGGGGACTAGGTGCTACGGTTGAAGATATCCGTAGGAAAGGGGGGTCGACTATGGGATAGTCGATCAATGTCTACAAAGCGTAGTGCTAAGTAGTCGAGGTATCCTATACCACACTGGTGATAGGGTCAAAGGTTCGAGGTGGACACACGAGAGTGCGAGGAAAGCGCTCGGAGTGTGAAGCATTCACTCAAGTGTAGAACGAAGACACGAAGTAGATTACTAGTGCTAACTAGGCGATAGCTGTAGGTAGAACTAGGTTAAAGAAAAGAGATGAAGTGCCCTGTTGAAGGGTTTATATAATGAAGGGAAAGGTGTGACGGTAATGCGTCACATGGTTAAGGGCCGGCGTGGAAGACGGCGTGAGAAGAGCAGAAGCCAATAGCAAAACCACACATGTGAAAGAGACGTAAGAGCCGGCGCATACGGCGTGAGAAGATCAGAAGACGAATGAGTACCTGCACAGTGAAGGATAAGCACGTTTACGAGATATGCGGAATGTCGTAGAACGACGTAGAAAGTGGTGAAGTAAACGTGAGAAAAGAAACAAGTGTCAGTTCGTAATGCTAAGCAAAGAAAAAGAGTAGACCCTGCAGTGAATCGTAACAATAAACCCTTCAACAGGGTCTTCTCTTTTTCTCCTCAGCTTAGTTCTACCTACGGCTCGTCGCCTAGATAGCACTAGCAATCTATTTGACTTTACTCCTTGCGTCTTCGCTCTACCATTAAGTGAGTGCTTCACACTACGGCATTCCCACCTCCGTGTGTCTCTACCTCGGACCTTTGACCCGCTTGTCAAGCTAGGCAGCGGTTTTTCCCTAGACCCGTCAAAACCCTTGACAGTACCCACGACCCAGTATCCCCATGGCTGGTCCTATGTCGTCGTCAATACGAACGGCTGAACCCTTGACCCTGCTAGGTAATAGTAGGTCTACGCACGACCATACCCACGGCCACGCATAACAAAGAAGGTCGTCCAGAAGGTCATAGAAGTGGAAGTTGAGGACGAAGAAGAAGTCCCTTGACTACAAGAGATAGACGATGAAGGCGACGATGAAGAACCAAAGGTGTCTTGCGTTGCCTTCACCTCCCAGGATTTTTGAAACAGAACGCTGCCTCGACGTCAGTAGTTTCTACTATCATGTGTGCACCAGTACTTGTATCCACATCCAAGAAATCAATGCGTATCCCTTTGCAACTCATTGATCCCTCGCACACCATGAAAACCGTCGACACCCGCGCCCTCATCGATAGTGGCGCAGACATCAACTGTCTAGACTGGGATTTCGCCCGAAAACATCGACTCCCTCTTGATAAACTCCCAACACCTATCCCTGTCAACAACGTCGATCAAACCCCCAACACCAAAGGGGCCATTCGATACACCGCCTCCCTCTTCACCAACATTGACAGAATTGCTCAGCATATATGCTTCCACGTCATGCATTGTGGGTCCAAGAACGTGATTCTTGGAACGCCTTGGTTACAACTTACAAACCCCTCTATCGACTGGTCTTCACAGAAGATCAACATTCCTGAAATGGTAGATGAGTCTACCTCCCTCTATCACATCCACGTTGCCGACCTCAAGCGACACAATGAAGCCCAACCTTGAACACCCTCTTCGAAACCACCCCGACACGTCATGGTTGAAACTATTCCCGACCACACCCTCTCTACATTCCTTGACATGCCAGATGGGAACCTTTACGTTTGCTGTGCCCTTCATGTCAACTTTTGCCAACAGGTCCTCAAAACAGGATCCCGATACCACCAAACACACCCGAAACTTGTTGCCAAGCTTACCACTGCCACTGAACTCGTGGCCGCTGCCGAAAAGGCCAAGCCAAAGGTTACCTTACCTGACACTTATAAAGACTTCACCCCAGTCTTCGCCAAAGAATCTGCCGACTCCCTTCCCCCCTCTAGACCCTATGATCATGAAATCAATGTCAAAGACTCGTTCACCCCGAAGATCGGCAAACTCTATCCACTCACCCCCGACGAAAAGAAAGCCACAGAAGACTTTCTCGATGAAAACCTTGCTGCCAGCAAGATCCGTCCCTCAAATTCCCCTCAAGCATTGCCATTCTTCTTCATCAAAAAGAAAGTTGGCAAACTTCGCCCCTGCCAAGACTATTGGTATCTCAATGAACACACGGTTTGTGATGCATACCCGCTACTGCTGATCTCTGACCTCCTCAACAAGCTCAAAGGCGCTTGCACCTTTACCAAATTTGATGTACACTGGGGGTATAACAATGTACGTATTAAAGACAGGCACCAATGGAAAGGTGCCTTTCTTACTCACAAAGGCCTCTTCGAACCCATGGTTATGTTCTTTGGCATGACTAACTCACCTGCGACGTTTCAATGTTTCATGAACGACTCCTTCTGCAATATGATCGCCGAAGGATGGTTGGTTATTTATGTATATGGATGATTTACTCATCTTCTCTCCAGATGACACTACCCACACCGAATGAACTTGCCATGTCCTTCAGTGGATGACGGAGCTCGATCTCCATCTCAAGCTAGAGAAATGCCAATTCGCCATTCCCGAAGTCGAGTACCTCGGGATGATTGTCAAGGAAGGACAACTCGCTATGGATCCCATTAAACTCGACGGGATTGCTAAATGGCCCTTGCCACAAAAAGTCAAAGATGTCCACTCATTCTTGGGTTTCACTAACTTTTACAGACATTTTATCCCCGGATACTCTAACATTGCCCACCCACTCATCGATCTCACCAAGAAAACCATGCCCTGGACGTGGAACCCCATACAACAAACTGCTTTCGAACAACTCAAGGAGTTGTTCCTTCGTAAGCCCATTCTTCTCATGCCTGATATTTCTCGCCCTTTTGCCATGGCCACCGATGCCTCGAAATATGCGTCGGGTGGTATCTTGTTACAAACTGATGTGAACGGGGATTGGCACCCCTGTTCCTACTTATCCCAATCATTCTCCCCCTCAGAACACAACTACGATATCCACGACAGGGAGCTCTTGGCCGTTATTCGCGGTTTCAAAGCCTGGAGACAATACCTCCATGGCTCTCCCTTCCCTGTCAAAGTCTTCTCCGATCACAAGAACCTAACGTACTTCCACTGCCCCCAAGATCTCAACCGCTGCCAAGCTCGCTGGCTCCTTGATCTTGCCGATTATGATTATTCCATCACCCATGTCCCCGGCACCCAATTAGCCGGTCCTGATGCTTTATCCCGCCGACCGGACCTTCTTCCTCGTGCAGACTCTGACAACATTGGTGTCACCCTTCTCCCTGACGCCCTCTTCATTCGACTTATCGACTCTGCCCTCTCCAACCACATCACCTCTGCCTTCGCTTCCGATGACCTCGTTCTCCATAAACTCCAGGAGATTGATGGATCTCTTCCCCCAGCCTTCCACTCTCGTCTTGCTGATTGGCAATACTTGGATGGCGTCCTCTAGTACCAGGGATGCATCTACGTCCCTCCTGACCGTGACCTTCGCTGCGCTGTCGTTCAGCGCTCCCATGACCATGCCTCTGCCAGCCACCCTGGCTATCTTAAGACCCGACAACTTGTCGCCTCTGAATTCTGGTAGCCCAGTCTAGCCACTTTCGTTCGCTGTTACGTTGATGGCTGTGCCATGTGCCAGTGCAATAAGGTGAACACACACCCTACCGTTCCTCTGCTGGTCCCCATTCCTTCCTCGTGCTCTCGCCCCTTCCAGCAGATCTCGTGTGATCTCATCACCGATCTCCCTTTCTCCAAGGGATTTGACTCTTTATTGGTCGTGGTGGACCATGGCCTTACTAAGGGGGTAATTCTTTGCCCTACAAAAAAGACTATCACTGCTGAGGGTGTAGCTGCACTCTTCTTCCACAAAGTTTACCTCCGCTTTGGACTCTATGAGAAAGTCATCTCGGATTGCGGCCCACAATTCGCTTCTACCTTCGCCAAAGAACTCGGCTGACTTCTCAACTACGACCTCTCCCTTTCCACAGCATATCATCCCCAGACTGACGGAGAAACTGAACATGTAAACCAGGAAGTCGAGACTTATCTTCGTATCTACTGCGGAGACCACCCCTCTACATAGTCTGACCACATTTCTCATGCAGAATTCACACACAACCACCGTTCCCATTCCGTCACTGGCAAATCCCCGTTTTACCTCATGATGGGATACGAACCCCATGCCCTTCCTTCGGTAATTGCCGATACCAACATCCCCACTGTCGAAACTTGCCTCAAAGAGCTGACAGCCATTCGAGATGAAGCCCTCGCATCCCATGAGCTTGCATGACAAGTCATGGCGTCCAGGTCTAAGTCGAAGTTTGTACCTTTTGAGAAGGGACAACAAGTTTGGCTGGTGTTACGCGTGGCCTTGGGTAAGGTCGCGCGTAGACCTACGAATGCCTAGGGATGAGGAGTTCAAGAGGGCTGAGTGCTACGGTTGAGAATACCCGTAAGGAGGGGGTCGACCTTGGGGTTGTCGATCTGTGTCTACTAAGCGTTATGCGAAGTAGTCAAGGTGACCTATGCCACACTGGTGATAGGGTCAAGGGTTCGAGGTGGACACACGGAGACGCGTAAAGGCGTTCGACATGCGAAGCGTTCACTCAAGTGTAGAACGAAGACACAAGGTAGATTGCTAGTGCTAACTAGGCGATAGCCATAGGTAGAACTAGGTTAAGGAAAAGAAACAAAGTACTCGGTTGAGGAGTTTATATAGTGAAGAGAAAGGTGTGACGGTAACGCGTCACATAGTTAAGGGCCGGCGTGGGAAACGGCGTGAGAAGAGCAGAAGCCAATAGCAAAACCACGCATGTGGAAGAGACATAAGGGCCAGCGCATACGGCGTGAGAAGGTTAGAAGGCGAACGAGTACCTGCGCAGTGGAGGATAAGCACGCTTACGGGATATGTGGAATGTCGTAGATCGACGTAGAAAGTGGTGAGGTAAGCGTGAGAAAAGGAATAAGTGTCAGTTAATACTAAGCAAAGAAAAAGAGTAGACCCTGCAGCGAATCATAACAGCTGGAGGCCAGGAATCTTAAAAGGTCCATCCAAGATCCGAAATTCGCCACAAAATGCGAAGGCCCCTTCGTTATCTCTGACGTCATATCCCCCATCTCCTATCGCCTCTGACTCCCACGAACATGGAAAATCCATAACATGTTCCACGCTTCTCTGTTATCGCCCTATTGTTACGCGTGGCTGTGGGTGTGGTCGCGCGTAGACCTACTATGGCCTAGCAAGGTCAAGGTTCAGTCGTTCGTGTCGATGACGACGTGGGGCCAGCTGTGGGGATGCTGGGTCGCAGGTACCGTCAAGGATATCGACGGGTCAAGGGAGTATACTGCTGCCTAGCTTGGCTAGCAGGTCAAGGGTTTGAGATAGAGACACACGAAGGTGGGTGAGCCATAGTGTGAAGCATTCACTTAATGGTAGAACGATGACACAAGGAGTAAAGTCGATGGATTGCTTAAACTAACTAGGCGGTAAACCGTAGGTAGAACTAAGCTAAGGAGGAAAGACGAGAGACCCTGTTGAAGGGTTTATATAGTAAGGTAAAAGCGTGACAGTTACATGTCACGGTGGTTAAGGGCCAGTGTGGGAAGCGGCGGTAGAAATAGAAGACCAATGGCAAAACCACGCATGAGAAAGAGATGTTAAGGGCCAGCGCATACGGCGTGAGAAGATCAGAAAGTGAAGAGTACCTGCGCGGTGAAGGAATAAGCATGCTTATGAGATGAATGGAATGCCGTAGAACGACATGGAAGGAATGAGGTTAAGCGTGAGAAATGGAAAGTATTTGTCCGAGAGAGAAAGTAAGGAAAAAGAGTTCGTCCTGTGAGCAAATTGTAACACCTATCGCGAAAACAACGTACACAGCCTGAACTTCCCCACACTGCCCCCGGATCTTGTCGAGGGACAAGAAGAATACGAAATAGAACGAATCATATGGCATCGAGGTATGCCGTCGGCCCGTCAGTACCTGATCCGATGGAAAGGGTATTCCGCCAAAGAAGAATCGTGGGAACCCGAGCCGAACTTAAAACATTCGTTGGAGTTACATACTCGACGATTATAAAAGACGTCACCCCTGCGCCTTCTCTCTCTCATCTGCTCGCCCACCACACCGCAAATAAACCCTCTTCATCTCCTACTCATGGCTATCGAATTCGCCAATGTCGACACCCCAGCAGCCACACCCTCCACCAACCCCAGCACAGTCCATCTTCCCTCTGCCAACCTCGAGAGGGTCTCTCCTACTCGCCCCACCGCCCCTCAGCCTGTTAACTTCGCCACTCTTATTGGCAATGTTCCCCAATCCCACATCTCCCCCATCTCGGGCAGGATCCAATCCTCACTGTCATTTACTCCTCCGCCCCATCAGGAACCTTCTCCCGGACTCCCCTCATTCCTAGGAGTCCATCACCCCCAGCTTGTCCACGCCCCTAGCTCGGACTCTCTCGTCGCTCACTCTGGATGGGATTCCCAGGTCCTCTTAGATGTCTCTAACCACCACCACACCAACCGGCTTTGGGAGGAACAGTTTACTGATGAGCATTACGTTCACTTTCATTCTCTTATGTCTGACGACCACCTTTGGGTCCCTATTAGTGTTTATTCTACCAATGGCTCGCCCATCTTCACTTGGTTCGAATCCACGATGCAGTTGAATCACATCACCGCCTTTGTCTCCAGCTCTGGCCCAGTTTTCCCTCATACCACGCTTGGCAGGACCATGCAGGACTTTATCTACCACGCGCATTACCAGTTGTACTCACACGCCTTCCAAATGGGCTATGACTCCTTCCTTCTCGACGTCGATAACCACTTCCGAGATCTTGCTGCCACAGGTCGAGGACTTGGCAACGAAGTCTTATGGGATGGTTCACCTATTCACAGGCAAACACTCAATGACTGGTGGACTGATCAAAACGGCAGAGATCGCGTATACCCTGGACACCTCCGTTTCAACCAGCGGTGCTTCCAATGTCATAGTCTAGGGCACACTCAGTTGTCTTGTCAACAACACATCTGTACTGGGTGTCATCGCCGTGCCCCTGGACATTCTCTTGCCCACTGCCCGGGTGCATCTTGCCCTCTCGCTTCTCGCCTCTCCTCTCCCCGCACTCAGTCCTCCTCCACACAAACGTCCACACCTCGCCACCCCCAAGCCACGTTCCGCAACGGACAAATTGTCCGTTGAGCCACCCCCCGTCGTACCTCTCATCACTCCTCCTCCTCCTCTCAACAATCTTACCACCCCGCACCATCCTCACTTCGTGCCCCCTCTCCTTATGAGGATGGAGACGAACTAGACGACGTCGGCTACGCCAACATCACCGGCTCCCCGGGACCCACTTTTAGGGACTTGTAAGGAATCCTTGCTGTAGCTTCGGGTGTTATGCATGGCTATGGGTGTGGTCGCGCGTAGACCTACTATTGCCTAGCAGGGTCGAAGGTTTAGTCGTTCGTGTCAACAATGACGTAGGGACAGCTGTAGGGATGCTGGGTCTTGGGTACCGTCAAGGGTATTGACAGGTCGTGGAAGTATACCACTGCCTAGCTTGGCTAGCGGGTCAAGGGTACTGGGTAGAGACACACAAAGGCAGACGAGCCGTAGTGTGAAGCGCTCACTTAATGGTAGAGCGAAGACGCGAGGAATAAAGTCGATGGATTGCTTGTACTATCTAGGCGGTAAACCGTAGGTAGAACTAAGCTAAGGAGAAAAGGAGACGACCCTGTTGAAGGGTATATATAGTAAAGTAAAGGTGTGACAGTTACGTGTCACAGTAGTTAAGGGCCGGCGTGGGAAGCGGCGTTAGAAATAGAAAACCAATGGCAAAACCACGCGAGAGAAAGAAACGTTAAGGGCCGGCGCATACGGTGTGAGAAGATCAGAAGATAAAGAGTACCTGCACGGTGAAGGAGTAAGCACGCTTACGAGATGTATGGAATGTTGTAGAACGACATGGAAGGAATGAGGTTAAGCGTGAGAAATGGAAAGTATTAGTCCGAGAGAGAAAGTAAGGAAAAAGAGTTCATCCTGCGAGCGAATCGTAACATTACCCCCTTAGTAACCCGAAGCTACGGCGAGGATTCCTTACAAGTCCCTGAAGGCGGGTCCCAGGGAGCCGGTGATGTTGGCATAGCCAATATCGTCTAGTTCGTCTCCATCCTCATAGGGAGAGGGAGCGTGAGGGGAGGATGGCGCAGGGTGGTAAGACTGTTGAGAGGAGGAGGAGGACTGACGAGAGGTATGATGGGGTGTGGCTCGACGGATGATTTGTCCGTTACGGAACGCAGCTTGGGGGCAGCGAGGAGTAGACGTAGATGAGGACTGGGCATGAGGGGAGGTGAGGCGAGAGGCGAGGGGGCGAGAAGACCCAGGACAACAGGCGAGAGAGTGGCCAGGCGCTTGTCTGCAGCATCCTGTACAGATGTATTGCCTGCAGGATAGTTGAGTATGGCCGAGACAGTGGCACTGGAAGCACCATTGGTTGAAACGGGGGTGGCCCAGGTAAACGCGATCTCTGCCATTTCAACCAGTCCACCAGTCGTTGAGGGTTTGCCTATGGATAGGCGACCCATCCCTCAATACTTCGTTTCCAAGCCCTCGACCAGCGGCAGCTAGGTCTCGGAAATGGTTATCGACATCAAGAAGGAAGGAGTCATAGCCCATTTGGAAGGCATGTGAGTACGACTGGTAACGCGCATGGTAGATAAAGTCCTGCATGGTCCTGCCAAGCGTGGTGTGAGGAAAAACTGGGCCTGAGCTGGAGACGAAGGCGGCGATGTGGTTTAACTGCATCACGGATTCGAACCAAGTAAAGATGGGCGAACCATCAGAAGAATAAACACTAATAGGGACCCGAAGGCGGTCATCAGACATAAGAGAATGAAAGCGAACATAATGCTCATCGGTAAACCGTTCCTCCTGGATCCTGCTGGTGTGGCGGTGGTTGGAGACATCTAACGGAACCTGAGAGTCCCATCCCGAATGGGCCACAAGGGAGTTTGAGCTAGGGGTGCGGACGAGCTGGGGGCGGTGGACGCCTAGGAATGAAGAGGGTCCCGGAGAAGGTTCTTGATGGGGCGGCGGAATAAACGTCGGCGAGGACTGGATCCTGCCTGAGATGGGGGAGACATGGGACTGGGGAATATCGCCAATAAGAGTGGCGAAGTTGACAGGTTGTGGGGTGGCGGGCTGAGTAGGAGAGACCCTCTCGGGGTCGGTAGAGGGAGGATGAACTGCGTTGGGATTGGTGGATGGTGTGGCAGCAGGGGTGTTGACATAGGTAAATTTGATGGCCATGAGAAGAAGATGGAGAGGGTTTATCTGTGGTGTGGTGGGCGAGTGGATGAAAGGGAGAAGGCGCTGGGGTGTCGTCTTTTATAATCTTCTAGTAACTCCGATGAATGTTTCAAGTTCCGCTCAGGTTCCCAAGAGTCTTCTTCGGTGGAGTACCCTTTCCATCGGATTAGATATTGACGGGCCGACGGCATACCTCGATGCCGTATGATTCGTTCAATTTCATATTCTTCTTGTCCTTCGACAAGATCCAGAGGTGGAGTCGGGAAGTTCGGGACGTGTACGTCGTTTTCGTGATAGGGCGATAACAGAGAAGTGTGGAATGTGTTGTGGATTTTCCACGTTCGTGGGAGTCGGAGGCGATAGGAGATGGATGATATGATGTCAGAGATAACGAAGGGGCCTTTGCGTTTTGTGGCGAATTTCGGATCTTGGATGGACCTTTTAAGATTCCTGGCCTCCAGCCAAACTTGTTGTCCCTTCTCGAAAGGTACAAACTTCGACTTATACCTGGATGCCATGACTTGTCGCGCAAGCTCATGGGATGCGAGGGCTTCGTCTCGAAGGGCGGTTAGCTTCTTGAGGCGGGTTTCTACGGCGGGAATATTGGTCTCGGCGATCACCGAGGGAAGAGCACGGGGTTCATATCCCATCATGAGATAAAACGGGGATTTTCCAGTGACAGAATGGGGGCAGTGATTGTGTGTGAATTCGGCGTTGGAGATGTGATCGGACCAAGTGGAGGGGTGATCTCCGCAGTAGATACGGAGATAAGTTTCGACTTCCTGGTTAACGTGTTCGGTTTCCCCATCCGTCTGAGGGTAATAAGCTGTGGATAGGGAGAGATCATAGTTGAGGAGTCGGCCGAGTTCCTTAGCAAAGGCAGAAGTGAACTGTGGGCCTCGATCGAAGATGACTTTCTCATATAGCCCGAAGCGGAGGTAGACTTTATGGAAAAAGAGTGTGGCTACACCCTCCACGGTGATGGTCTTCTTAGTAGGGCAAAGAATTACCCCCTTAGTAAGGCCGTGGTCCACCACGACCAATAATGAGTCGAATCCCCCAGACAGCGGGAGATCAGTGATCAGATCGCAAGAGATCTGCTTAAAGGGGCGGGAGCAGGAGGATGGGATAGGGACGAGGGGAGCGGAGGTAGGGTGCGTGTTCACTTTGTTGCGCTGGCACACGGCACAGCCCTCAACGTAAGAGCGAACAAAAGAGGCAAGGCCTGGCCACCAGAACTCGGAGGCGACGAGTTGTCGGGTTTTAAGGTATCCAGGGTGGCCAGCAGAGTCATGGTCGTGGGAATGTCGAATGGCCTCACGGCGAAGGTCACGGTCGGGGGGAATATTGACACGTCCCTGATACTGGAGGATGCCATCAGAGAATTGCCAGTCAGCAAGACGGAAACGGAGGGCAGGGGGAAGAGAGCCGTCGATTTCCTGTAGTTTGTGGAGGACGAGGTCGTCGGAGGCAGAGGCGGATGCAATGTGATTGGAGAGGGCGGAGTCGATGAGACGGACAAAGAGGGTGTCAGGAAGGAGAGTGACACCGATGTTATCAGAGTCAGTGTGTGGAAGAAGATCTGGGCGACGAGAGAGGGCATCCGGGCCAGCGAGTTGGGTACCGGGGACATGAGTGATTGAGTAATCGTAATCCGCGAGGTCAAGGAGCCAGCGGGCCTGCCGGCAGTTGAGATCTTGGGGACGGCGGAAGTACATGAGGTTCTTGTGGTCAGAGAATACTTTGATAGGGAAGGGAGAGCCATGGAGGTATTGCCTCCAGGCTTTGAAACCATGGATAATGGCCAAGAGCTCCTGGTCGTGGATATCATAGTTGTGTTCTGAAGAGGAGAAGGATTGTGATAAGTAAGAACAGGGATGCCAATCCCCATTCGCGTCGGTTTGTAACAAGATACCACCTGACGCATATTTGGATGCGTCAGTGGCCATGGCAAAAGGTCGAGAAATGTCAGGCATGAATAGGATGGGCTTGCGGAGGAACAATTCCTTGAGTTGCTCGAACGCGGTCTGCTGTGCGGGATTCCAGGTCCAGGGCATGGTTTTCTTGGTGAGATTGATGAGGGGTCGGGCGATGTTTGAGTAGCCGGGTATGAAGCGTCTGTAGAAATTAGCAAAGCCAAGGAAAGAGCGGACATCTTTGACTTTCTGTGGCATCGGCCACTTGGCTATCCCATCTAGTTTGACAGGGTCCATAGTGAGTTGTCCTTCTTTGACTATCATCCCGAGATATTCAACCTCGGGGACGGCGAATTGGCACTTCTCCAGTTTGAGGTGGAGGTCGAGTTCCGTCATCTGTTGGAGGACACGGCTGGTTCGTTCGGTGTGGGTAGCGTTATCTGGGGAAAAGATGAGAAGATCATCCATATAGATTACTAACCATCCTTCTGCAATCATATCGCGGAAGGAGTCATTCATAAAGCGCTGGAACGTTGCTGGAGAGTTAGTCATGCCGAAGAACATAACCATGGGTTCGAAGAGTCCTTTGTGAGTGAGGAAGGCACCTTTCCATTGGTGCCCATCCTTGATACGTATGTTGTTATATCCCCATTGTACGTCGAATTTGGTGAATACACGGGCGCCCTTGAGTTTGTCGAGGAGGTCAGAGATCAAAGGCAGTGGATAGGTGTCATGAATGGCGTGTTCGTTAAGGTATCGGTAGTCCTGACAGGGGCGGAGCTTCCCGTCTTTCTTTTTAACAAAGAAGAAGGGTGATGCTTGAGGAGAGTTTGACGGGTGGATCTTGCCGGCGGTGAGGTTTTCATCTAGGAAATCTTCAGTGACTTTCTTTTCATCCAGAGTAAGTGGGTAGAGTTTGCCGATCTTTGGAGTAAACGAGTCTTTGACGTTGATCTCATGGTTGTAGGGTCTAGACGGAGGGAGGGAATCGGCAGATTCTTTGACGAAGACGGGGGCGAAGTCTTTATAGTCGTCGGGAAGGATTACTTGTGGCTTGGCCTTTTCAGCGGTGGCCGCGAGTTCAGTGGCCATAGTCAGCCTGGTGACGAGTTTCGGGTGAGTCTGGTGATACCGGGATCCTGCTTTAAGAACCCATTGGCAAGAGTTGACATGGAGGGCATGCCAGATGTAGAGATTTCCATCCGGCATATCGAGGAACGTGGAGAGAGTATGGTCGGGAATTGTTTCGACCATGACATGGCGCGGTGGTTTCGCTGGGGGTGCTCGGGGTTGAGCATTGTCGTGTCATTTGAGATCGGCGACGTGGATGTGGTAGAGAGAGGCTGACTCATCTACTGTTTCCGGGATACTGATTGTTCGTGACGACCAGTCGATGGAGGGGTTCGTAAGTTTTAACCAGGGCGTCCCGAGAATCACGTTCTCAGACCTGCAATGCATGACATGGAAGCATATGTGTTGGGCAATGCCATCAATGTTGGTGAAGAGGGAGGCAGTGTAGCGGATGGCTCCCCTGGCGTTGGGAGTCTGATCGACGTTGTTTACGGGGATAGGTGTCGGGAGTTTGTTGAGGGGAAGTTGGTGTTTCTTGGCGAAGTCCCAGTTGAGGCAGCTGATGTCTGCCCCGCTGTCAATGAGAGCGCGAGTATCGACGGTTTTCATGGTGTGCGAGGGATCAAT
The DNA here is from genome assembly GCA_038094595.1 of Pulveroboletus aff. annulatus. Taxonomy (NCBI): domain Eukaryota; kingdom Fungi; phylum Basidiomycota; class Agaricomycetes; order Boletales; family Boletaceae; genus Pulveroboletus; species Pulveroboletus aff. annulatus. Next base: position 42,977 of record JBBPTX010000198.1, read on the forward strand.
GAGTTGCAAAGGGATACGCATTGACTTCTTGGACATGGATACAAGTACAGGTGCACACGTAATCGGAGGAACTACTGACGTCGAAGCAGCGTTCCGTTTCAAAAATCTGGGGAGGTAAAGGTGACATGGGACACCTTGGGTGCTTCTTCGTCATCTTCATCGTCTATCTCTTGTAGTCGAGGGATTTCTTCTTCTTCCCCGACTTCTACTTCTACAACCTTCCGGACGGTCTTCTTCGGCCTTAGGTTGCTTGAGGGAAACACGGGGCAGTTGGTTGCCCGATGTCCTTTCTGGCGGCAGTGGAAGCATCTGCCTTCTTTGCGACATTGTTCTCGTTCAACGGGTGTGAGTCGTTGGAGGCGGACAGCATCGATGTCCATAGCATTGGGGTCTTTGACAGGGGTGGGGGTAGCATATTGATGATACGTATGGCGAGTGGGGGTTTTGTGATGAGCGGTGATTTCTCTAGCACGCTCCATGTGGGTCTGGAAGGTAATGGCCTTTTTCAACCAGGCGTCAATGGTAGTGGGGACCGTCTCCATAGCGAGGATATGGCGCATGAGGGCATCGGGGATGGCAGCGGAGTAGTAACCGATAAGGACATTGTCGTTGGTGATGCCAGCGATAGCATAATGGTTCTGGAACTGAGCATTATACTCAATGAGCGAGAGGGAGTGTCCGCCAGCTTTGGTGGCGATCATGCGAGTGGTGGTAAGCCAGGCAATCGCGTTGCCGGTGGTATCATAGTGTTTGAACGCCAAGATGAAGGCGTCACGGAAGTTGGACCAAGATCCCATCGAAATCGAGCCATCGGCTGTGATCTTCGAGGATCGGAAGGTGTTTGCCCATGTAAGTGTGGGGCCTCGGGTCATATAGGAAAGCGCAAAAGCAATGCGCTTAGGGTCTGAGTTGTATACGTCTGCATTGACGTTAAGGTAGAAGGCGACGGAGTCAAACCATTGCTTGGCTGTCTTATAGTCGCTGTCGTATTTCTCTGGGGTGCCAATGCAGAGTTCGAGGGGCTTGGTAGTCATAGTGGGCATTGATGGGCGAGGGATCGGAGGGAAGATATGGCCTGTTTGGCGTCTGGGTGTCAGGGATGGGGGAGTCTGAGGACGGGGTATATGCACAGAAGCAGAAAAATTATGGGATAGATCGCGGGTAGCGAGTTCTTCATCAGAGTCTAGTAAAGGCTCGTCGGGGTCTTCGTCCCAATATCCTTGGTTGGGATCGTCGGGGGTGTCAGAGGAGTCAGAGTGCGAAGTACGCAGAGGTTCTTGGGGGTTCCAACGCGGATCAGTGGTTCTGGTGTTTCGATGAGAAGCTATGGTGGGCGGCGTACGTGATAGTACCCGAACAAGGAGGGAGCTTAGTTCTTTTGTTACGCGTGGCCGTGGGTGTGGTCGCGCATAGACCTACTATTGCCTAGCAGGGTCGAAGGTTTAGTCGTTCGTGTCGACGACGACGTAGAGCCAGCTGTAGGGATGCTGGTTCTTGGGTACTGTCAAGGGTATTGACGGGTCGGGGAAGTATACCGCTGCCTAGCTTGGCTAGCGGGTCAAGGGTACTGGGTAGAGACACACAAAGGCAGGCGAGCCGTAGTGTGAAGCGCTCACTTAATGGTAGAGCGAAGACGCGAGGAATAAAGTCGATGGATTGCTTGTACTATCTAGGCGGTAAACCGTAGGTAGAACTAAGCTAAGGAGAAAAGGAGACGACCCTGTTGAAGGGTATATATAGTAAAGTAAAGGTGTGACAGTTATGTGTCACAGTAGTTAAGGGCCGGCGTGGGAAGCGGCGTTAGAAATAGAAAACCAATGGCAAAACCATGCGAGAGAAAGAAACGTTAAGGGCCGGCGCATACGGTGTGAGAAGATCAGAAGATAAAGAGTACCTGTGCGGTGAAGGAGTAAGCACGCTTACGAGATGTATGGAATGTCGTAGAACGACATGGAAGGAATGAGGTTAAGCGTGAGAAATGGAAAGTATTAGTCTGAGAGAGAAAGTAAGGAAAAAGAGTTCGTCCTGCGAGCGAATCGTAACAGGACCATAGCCTTACTAAGGGGGTAATTCTTTGCCCCACTAAGAAATCTATCACTGCTGAGGGAATTGCCACACTCTTCTTCCACAAGGTTTACCTCCGCTTCAGCCTCTATAACAAGATCATCTCTGACTGTGGTTCGCAGTTCGCCTCTACCTTTGCTAAAGAACTGGGCCAACTCCTTAACTATGACCTCTCCCTTTCCACTGCCTACCACCCTCAAACTGACGGTGAAACCGAATGCGTCAACCAAGATGTCGAAATGTATCTCCACATCTACTACAGAGACCATCATTCTACTTGGTCTGAGCACATCTCCCACGCCAAATTTACACATAACCACCGCCTCCATTCTGTCACTAGCAAGTCCCCATTTTACCTCATGATGGGGTACGAACCCCGTGCCCTTCCCTTGGTGATTGCCGAAACCAATATCCCCACTGTGGAATCTCGTCTCAAAGAGCTAATGGCTCTATGAGAAGAAGCCCTCGCATCCCATGAACTTGTGCAACAAGTCATGGCATCCAGGTCTAAGTCGAAATTCGTACCCTTCAAGAAAGGAGAATGAGTTTGGCTGGAGGCCAGGAACTTTAAAAGGTCCATCCAAGATCTAAAGTTCACAGCAAAACATGAAGGTCCCTTTGTCATCTCTGATGTCATCTCCCCTGTCTCCTACCGCCTCTGACTCCCACGAACATGAAAAATTCACAACACGTTCCATGCTTCGTTGTTATCACCCTATCACGAAAACAATGTTCATGGCCCAAATTTCCCCACACCACCCCTGGATCTTGTTGAAGGACAAGAAGAATACGAAATAGAACGAATCGTATAGCATCAGGGAATGCTGTTGGCCCACCAGTACCTGATCTGATGGAAAGGATACTCCATGGAGGAAGAATCATGGGAACCCGAGCGGAACTTGAAACATTCATCAGAGTTGCTCAATGATTATAAAAGACGTCACCCTCGCGCCTTCTCCCCTTCATCCACTCGCCCACCATGCCAAAGATAAACCCACTCCATCTCCTCCTAATGGCTATAGAATTCACCCATGTCGACACCCCCACCACCGCATCCTTCACTAACTCCAACACCATCCATCTTCCCACTACTGACCCCAAGAGGATCTCTTCTACTTGCTCCACTGCCCCTCAGCCTGTCAACTTCGCCACTCTTGTTGGTGATGTTCCCCACTCCCATGTCTTCCCTGTCTCAGGCAGGATCTGTTACGATTCGCTCGCAGGATGAACACTTTTTTCCCTTCTTACAATAACAGACTAATACTTTTCATTTCTCATGCTTAACCTCATTCCTTCCACGTCATTCTACGACATTCCATTCATCTCGTAAGCGTGCTTATTCCTCCACTGCATAGGTACTCCTTACTTTCTGATCTTCTCATGCTGTATGCACCGGCCCTTAACGTCTCTTTCTCTTGCATGGTTTTGCTATTGGATCTCCAGTTCAAACGCCGCTTCCCACGCCGGCCCTTAACTACCGTGACACGTAACTGTCACACTTTTACTTCACTATATAAACCCTTCAACAGGGTCTTCTCTTTTTCTCCTTAGCTTAGTTCTATCTATGGCTTGTCGCCTAGATAGCACTAGCAATCTATTTGACTTTACTCCTTGCGTCTTCGCTCTACCATTAAGTGAGCGCTTCACACTATGGCTTTCCCGCCTCTGTGTGTCTCTACCTCGGACCTTTGACCCGCTCGTCAAGCTAGGCAGTGGTTTTTCCCTAGACCCGTCAAAACCCTTGACGGTACCCACGACCCAGTATCTCCACGGCTGGTCCTACGTTGTCGTCAACACGAACGGCTGAACCCTTGACCCTACTAGGCAATAGTAGGTCTACGCGCGACCATACCCATGGTCATGCGTAACAAAAGAACTAAGCTACTTCCTCGATCGGATACTATCACGTACGCCGCCCACCATAGCTTCCCACCGAAACACTCAAACCACTGATCTGCGTTGGAACCCTCGAGAACCTCCATGCACCTCGCACTCTGACTCCTCCGACACCCCTGACGATCCCAACCAAGAGTATTGGGACGAAGACCATGATGAACCTTTGTTAGACTCAGACGAAGAACTCGCCACCCGTGATCTCTCCCACAGCTTTTCCGCTTCTGTGCAGATACCTCGTCCTCAGACACCCCCGTCCCCGACACCCAGACGCCAAACCAGCCACATCTTTCCCCCAATCCCTTGCCCACCATCGCCCACTATGACAACTAAACCCCTCGAACTTCGCATCGGTACTCCAGAAAAGTACGATGGAGACTATAGGATGGCCAAACAATGGTTTGACTCTGTTGCCTTTTACCTCAACGTCAATGCAGAGGTATACACCACTGACCCAAAGCACATCGCCTTTGCGCTTTCCTATATGACTCGTGGCCCCGCACTCACATGGGCCAACACCTTTCATTCCTCGAAGATCGCAGCTGATGGCTTGATTTCTATGGGCTCATGGTCCAACTTCTGCGACGTCTTCATCTTGGCATTCAAACACTATGACACCACCGACAATGCAATTGCCTGGCTCACCACCACTCGCATGACTGCCACCAAGAACGGCGGATACTCCCCCTCACTCACTAAGTACAACGCTCAGTTCCAGAACCACTGCGCCATCGCCGGCATCACCGACGACAATGTCCTTATCAGCTATTACTCGGCTGCTATCCCCGACGCCCTCATGCATTGTATCCTAGCCATGGAAACGGTCCCCACTACTGTGGAAGCATGGCTAAAGAAGGCCGTCACCTTCCAAACCCACATGGAGCGTGCTAGAGAAATCGCCGCTTGTCACAAGACCCCCACTCGCCACTCATATCATCAGTACACCACCCCCACCCCTGCCAAAGATCCCAACGCTATGGACGTTGACGCCGTCCGTCTCCAACAACTCACACCCGCCGAATGAGAACAATGTCGCAAAGAAGGCAGATGCTTCTGTTGTCGCCAAAAGGGACATCGGGCTACCGCTTGCCCTACATTTACCTCGAACACGCCTAAGCCGAAGAAGGTCGTCAGGAGAGTTATAGAAGTAGAAGTCGAGGACGAAGAAGAAATCCCTCGACTACAAGAGATAGACGATGAAGATGACAATGAAGAACCAAAGGTGTCTCGCGTCGCCCTCACCTCCCCGGATTTTTGAAATGGAACGCTGCCTCAATGTCAGTAGTTCCTCCTATTACGTGTGCGCCTGTACTTGTATCCACATCCAAGAAATCAATGCGTATCCCTTTGCAACTCATTGATCCCTCGCACACCATGAAAACCGTTGACACCCGCGCCCTCATAGACAGCAGGGCAGACATCAACTGCCTTGACTGGGACTTTGCTAAGAAACACCGACTCCCCCTCGACAAACTCCTGACACCTATCCCTGTAAATAATGTTGATCAAACCCCCAATGCCAAGGGGGCTATCCACTACACCGCCTCTCTCTTCACCAACATCGACAGTGTCGCCCAGCATATACGCTTCCACGTCATGCACTGCGGGTCCGAGAACGTGATTCTCGGAACGCCTTGGTTAAAACTTACGAACCCCTCCATCGACTGGTCATCATGGACGATCAACATCTCAGAGTCAGTAGATGAGTCCACCTCTCTCTACCATATCCACGTCACCAACCTCAAATGACACAATGAGGCCCAACCTCAAGCATCCTCGATGAATCCACCTCGCCACGTCATGGTCGAAACCATCCCCGACCACACTCTTTCCACGTTCCTCGATATGCTGGATGGAAACCTCTACGTCCACCGTGCCCTCCACACCAAATCTTGCCAACGAGTTCTCAAATCGGGATCTCGATACCATCAGACACATCCGAAGCTTGTAGCCAAGCTTACCACTGCCACCGAACTTGCGGCCGCCGCCGAGAAAGCCAAGCCAAAAGTGTTGCGTCTACAAGTCTTTGCAGGCAACCACTTAAAAGCTAGGCGTCGAGAGGAGTGTTTCTTAACCTATTACTTTGTAGGAGAAGAACAAGAGAACTAGACTGGAGACTGTGCTCCGTCCAGTCTCGCTTTATATACTATTCTACGTGTAGATACATGTTGTGTACTGATCTAGATACGTATCTACATAAGTCCATCCCCTTGGCCCTAAGTGATCGACATGCGGCCTACTGCTAGCAGCGGAGATTAACATACATGAGGTTTCCAGCCGTTGATCTGCTGCGGGTGGGTAGAA